>LJZU01000111.1:0-17353 GCA_001513805.1 Davidsoniella virescens
CCCCCCCCCCCCATCACCCACCCAAAGCGGGAAGATCCCCCAGACTTTGAATTAGTTAATATGTGTGTCTATATTTTCTCTTCTTTTCTTTTCTAGAGTTGACGTATGAAGTGGCGTAGTTCGCTGTGAACAGGAGGTCATGGTGAAGCACCACAGGAGAGTTCAGGGTTTGAGAGTTTCTGACGCAGTTTCGAACCATATAGGGATGCGATGTAGGGCACATGACCTTCTTCTGAGGGTTTATTATAGCATTTGAATCTTCTTCGAGGTCCAGCTTCTATATGAGTATACATATCTGTACATACATAGCATTGACTCTTATATATATATATATATATATGTACATGTCTTCTTAGAAAGCCAAGTCTTAGTTTCTAAAAGGAGCCGATGCTACGGTAGTTTTGACAAACAAAGTGCCTACACTTATTGGTAATAAGTACATATCTGTATGTACATAGTTATTTACCGCCAGAGCGGCTATTCAAGGAACTAAATAAAGCTTGGAGGAAGTCTAAAGTTTCCGGATTTGGCTGGTATCGAGCCCAGAACATGTTTGACTCTATAGCAAGAGAAACCTCTCTTTTACTAGAAGTCACGCGCTCTGGTTATATTGTGGATATATTTATATCTGAGGGTCTATCTGGGGTTAGCCAATCAAATATGGCCTCGCTAAACGTTACAAACCTACCCCAGGTTTTAGTCATCTATCTTTTAGGCTATCATGACTGCTCTGTAAAGCACTGAAAAGAATTCTGCCACAGATAGTAACATTTTAGTAGTCGGCTGAAGGGGACGATGAAGCGAGGAAGAGAAGCCATCTTTTATCCTTATAGGGGATTTATCACAAAAGATATCACTTGTAAGTAATCGTCGGCTGGTTACAAAGAGAATTTCCCGGAACAATAGCCGGCAGTCAGGTTATCGTGAACTGATGGTCAGCCATACTATAGTCGTACTCTACTCTGAATCTAGCAGTCCATTGAGCTGATCGACACACCCCCTTCTAGATGAGCCTCAAAAGAGGTTGAGACAATTCATTCTTGTTGACTTGTCTTTAGTTTTCCTCACAATTGTACGATTATGTCTTTCTATCTGTTTGAACACCCCTTGATATATTGCCAGGGCACTACTACTCTGCTGGTCACGGGACACATTGATTTGCACGCTAGTAGGTCTCCTTGACCTGCGTGGGGTTTACGCCTGTTTGGGGGGCTATGGGCAATGGGGATTGTTCGGCTTCTACATATCACAGCTATCGTCTTTGCGTACATGACTGTGTTGTGTCGAGGGACAAGAAGGACAGGGTTATAACGTGCTTTGCTTGTCGGGAGTCTCTAGCCTGATCCTAAGAACAGAAACCAAAAAAAAAAAAAAAAGANNCTAAGAACAGAAACCAAAAAAAAAAAAAAAGAAGAGAAGAGTTACATAGACTATAGCATATATAACTCTAGAGAAGGGGCTGACTGCTCTTCTCCCCGGATAATCATCCTGGGAGAGCCTCAGTTTTGGGGCCCCGACTCCAGAAGGGAGACAAAACACCACAGTACGGAAAACTGTACACCACAGTGATAAAAAGTAAAACGGCGCCTAAACGCAACAGGTCGCGTCGAGAGCAAATTGTCAAACGCAGCGTCGATAACGCGCACTTACTCTCAAACGCAGAGTGGCGTCTCAAAAACACCAGGCGCAACGCCACGTTTTCCAAGCTCCTGCGTTTTCCTGTTCTCCTGCGTTTGAGTTTGCACTAACATGTGTCTCCTCGGCTGCTCCCTTGTCGAGCGATCAAAGCTCCCATAGCTACGCCTAGTCAACGCAAGAACAAGACGAAGCAACAGCTTAAGATAGAGCGTCTCTCCAATTTTGTTCCCCTCTTGTTAGAGTCGATACTCTCGGTCTCTTTTTTCTTTTTCTTTCTTTTTTCTTCTTCTTGCTGGGCCGCCTCCATCTCTTCCTATAATACGAGCCCCTGGTGCCTAAACACCCAACCAGCGCCTGACGCGTGAACCTCGGCTTGTTAAAAAGCAACTGGTGGGTGTTCTTGCTACATAGTGAGGCTCAAACCTCAATTAAAACTCTCGTGATATTACCGCTAGTTCATCTCCAATTATTTTTTCATTCGCATTGATTCACCAACACCCGCTTCCGGCTTAACTCTCAAAGAATTCGGTGTCGCGTGTTCAACTTAACTTTGTTATCTTTTGCTCTAAACTGGCCTCAGAAATCCCATCTCTAATCTTGAAAATTATCACTAACTTTTTTCCTGCTTTACTGATCACTTACGGATTTCTCGGTGGGCTATGGCCCTTCTAACTTCCCTGCCTCGGCCCCCGGTTGCTTCAAAAAAACAAAAACAAAGGGCTGTAAAGGCCATAGCGGGAACCAAGCAAAGCCAAACAAAAAAATAACTAGTGGCAGTTGTAACTGCTCATGAACCTTACCAGATTAGATAGTACTATTACTTAGCCGACGTGAAAGAAGCCCGAGTGTTTTTTATTTATTTATATTTCTTCCTGATGTCGTTTGAGAGTTACCAAAGAAGATGGAACAATAGAAGATCAGAAGACTTGGAAAACACGATAGTAATATAATGAACAAACACAAGAAAGTGACGATAGGTTGATTATCTGGCTCACTCTCTATTTCACATGCACTTTTTATTCTTTTAACCTTTTCTTCCCGATCTTATTACTGTTTTCGATCAATCGCTTTTCTCTTCTTTTTTTTTTTCTCCTTCGCCTCGCTTGTTCCTGAATCTAGAATCCGTCAATTTTTTTGTCTTGTTAATTTTCTCTCTGTTTCTCAGTCTTTTAGAACAAAGCCGCGGCTAAATCTGGCTTTATTCCTTCTAAATGACCTTCTAAAATCCGCCATCTTTCTAGTGAGTCTTCCTTCTATATAGCTTCTGATAATCCCCCCCCCCTCCCCCTTGCATTTTCCTATACAACTATCAGTATAATCATGTATAGAGGCCCCCAAAGTCGCAATATTACCTGCACCGGAACCTGCATTTTTCGCTACATTGCATATCCCTATCGCATTTGATTGCATGGTCCGATTCCATTCCAATTCCATTTCTAATTCCACCCATAAGCTCTCTTATACGACTCTCTCTTCTTCGTCTTGAAATCTCGACTGACCGATAATTCCGCGTCATTTTCTGTCTAGCTCTCGATTCTTTTCGTTCTTCCTTGTTTGTTTTGCCTCGCTAGTCGACGAACAATACTCTTCTTGAGCTCTTCAAACCCTTCATCTTCTCCAGTCACGTCTTCTGAAACGACCCTCAATCTAGCTACCTCCGCCGCGCTCTTACCCCGTCCATCTCTATATCTCTCTTTGCTTCTCTATCTTTCGCTAATCTCCTGGCTGAGATTCTGTTGCTGATATCACATTAAGCCACATACATACATACATACGTCACGCCCTGAAGTGATTGAAAAAAAAAAAAAAAAAAAAAAAAGACTTAAAACCCTTGATCGAGAAACACTTACACACACATTGCCAGCCTGTCTGTCGATCCCATTCGATTTGCCCTTCGCGAGCCGATAGCCGCCCTATCTTGTCACCATCAACCGACCAACCAGAGTTAACTCTCAATTCTTCCCCTACCCCTTTATAATCACATCAGCCGCGATCTCGTGATCCGTCCAATACCGTCAAAATGGCTATCGTCGATACCGTCGCCCACCACCCTTCGGCGAGCCATTATCTCAAGTTCGTGGCCACCAACATGGGCCGCGACAAGACCATGCGTTGCCTTCAGTACTTTGGCCGTTTCTACGCCTGGTATCTCCTCCGAACCAACGGAACCAAAGCCCAGATCAAGCCCTGGGAGTCCATGAAGGACCAATTCAATCTGGTCCGTAAGGTCATGCGTACCGGAAAGTCTCTCGAGCATTTCCGCAACGCCTTCGTCGTCCTCAACAACAAAGCCCAGGATCCCGTACTGCGCTATCTTACCATGCTACGCTCTCTGGCTTTCGCCATCTATCTTACTTTTGATTCGGCTACTGTCCTCGATGCTATGGGCATCCGCAAGTTGTCTGCTGCCAAGGTGTGCAACCGCGAAGCTAATCGCTTCTGGGGTATTGCGCTGCTGGTTAGCGCCTTGGGATCGTCCTACCGCCTGTTCTTGCTGAACGAGCGGGCTGCTACCGTCGACAAGAAGGAGGCCGATGGTCTCATTGAGTACAAGAACATTACTCGGTAAGTAACCTTGACCCTATATTGCTATATCTATATCACAGCCTAGTCTAGTATCTGACTCGCTAACAATTCCCCTTTCTTCTCTCAGTGAACGCATCGAAGCTCGTACTCAGATCTTCTGCGATCTGTGCGATATCACCGCGCCAGCTGCCGCTCTCGGCTGGGCCAAGTTCGATGACGGCCTCGTTGGCCTCACTGGTATTCTTAGCAGCATAGTCAACGTGTCGTCCCAGTGGACCAAGCTGGCCGACTAGGATCAGATGCAGCCTTCATCTTCCCCTACTGACCCTATGAAAACTACAAACACGTCGGTGCACCAACAACAACGACAACAACCATCTTCTTCAGCATCTGTCATGCGTCCTCATTATTGTTCGCCTTCGTTCTCATTGCACAAAACCCAAACCCTAACACAATATCAACAGCAGCAACAATCTCGGTCACAGCCACTGTCTCCTCCGTCATCAAGTGATTCTTAAATTACCTCTTTTTTTTCTTTTCTTTTTCTTCTTCCTGTTTCTTCATATTGCCATACTACTTACTGATACCTTGCTTCTGTCTTCTTATGCTACATATATACTTGGTTTTTTTCTTTTATTATCTTTCATTACTTTTGTTCATCTATCCTTTGCCTCTTTTTATTTCTATCTTTATACTTTATCTCTCGATCGTATCCTCTGCGCAACTTGTAACAGACTTACAATTACTTCTCTCACATACAATTTATACGCTTATTCTTTCGTTTTTTTGCACATGTCATATCTTGTGCCATCACTTGTCGTGGAAACCCACTCTTACTTAGCTTTTTTGCTTATATTTCTCTCACTTTCTTACGTTCTATCACCGACTACAATCTATCTCATGTCCTCTCTTCTTGTCTCACATCTAAATATGTCTAGCCCTTGTCCTTTTTTACCTTGACTACATTTCGTCTTAGTGAGTGTGTCTGTATTCTGCTCTGTCGTGTATTCATGCTTTGATTTTTGTGCCAATATAAATTTTGTCGACACCTTGCTTTTGTCTTTATTTCCAGGGAAAGTTTTACTACATGTTGGCTGTTATATACATACATCAATGTATACCTATATATTTTTTATCTTAAATGTAAACAATAAACTAAAGTCTTCCCAATAACTTTAACGGTCTTATCTAGACAAGTTATAACTTGCCAAGATAGCTTAGAAAGTATTTCTTCTGTTCCAACTCTACATATAAACCGTTACACTGCTGTCGTTGAGAGTAGACCTGTTTTCATAGCTATTTCCAACTACCAATAACCCGAACGGCGCTCGTATTCGCGATGAGCATAGCCTTCACGAGGCAGGTACCCGGCATCGCGAGGTGGGTAGTCCCGTGGCCGATCGTATATCGGAGGGCGACCGTACGGGTCGGGGGGAGGAGGAGGAGGGGCGTAATCACGGCGATACGGATCATCATATGGCCTGCGTGCGTAGTCTTCCATCGGCGGTGGGCCACGGCGCATGGGTGAACGATAGCCACCTCGCCGATCATCGTAGTAGTCTCTACGATGTGGGCTGCGGTCGCGATATGAGTCTCTGTAGTTGTCTCTACGTGGGCTGTAGCCGCGCGGAGGCATAGGGCCACGTCTATCGAAATCGTTGGGCGGGCCATGGTGGGTGAAGTGATTCGGATTGGGGCCGGGTCCTGGGCCGCCTGGACCACCTGGACCGCTGGGGCCTCCTGGGCCATTGAGGCCGGGGCCAAGACCATAACGTCCATTGTGGCGTCCTCGAGCCATGGGTGATCGAGAGCGGCCACGTGAGTCTCGACCTATGGGGCGAGGAACATCTGGCTGAGGCTAAAAAGTAAGGAGCGCGACTGTGTAAGTGAAGTGGACAACTACCTATATGTGACCATCCATCTTGGAGCCGGGGTGATTAAACTTACATCAGCCACACATGTCACAATCTGTTTGCGGAACTCTTTTCCATTCAGTTTCTCGACGGCAGTGCGAAGATCGGCTTCACAGTCAAACTCGACAAATCTATGTGGAAGAGCGCATAAATTAGTACACAAGTAGTACTGGAGAGGTGGAAGGCGCTTCAACTATACGTACCCTTGACCAACGGGGTCACGGGATATTTCCGAGTAGATGACGTCAAGGCCAGAATGGCGCGCAAAATCTTTGAGATCCTACAAGAAAGAAGGACACGGTAAGTTATGTGTTATCTTGGAAAAATAGGCATGTTTCTCAAAGCGACGTCATAGTTAGTGAGTGGAAAGGAGTGGGCAATGAGACAAGAAAGGGTAGAAAGGATAAGCTGGCGCTTTCCAGTTATGTCGCCTCCACGATTTGAGTGAATAGATAAAAACAAGGCAAGGTCCAGATCCAGGGAAACAAGAGAGGCAGAACGAAGAGTAACAACAAAGGCGCCAGAAAGAAGAGGAAACCGCAAAAACCAAAATGTTGGAGCAAAAACATATAGACGGAGTTGTCGAAGAGATCCGAAAAATGGATCCGAGCGACATGTTATCAAGCTGTTGAAAGCAAAGCGGACTGGAGGGAAGTAATCGATGCGTTGTTGATCGAGGATGAGTGGCCAATCCGATAGCTTGCCTGCCTGTTTGTCTGCATTGCATGATCCGTGTCTTTTATTTTCTGCTTATTTTGCTGCTATTGCGATTTGTGGTGTCCGGGAAGATCCTGGGATGGTGAAGACAGAGAAAAGCCAACCAAGCAAGAAAGAGACCAACAAGAAAAATAATAGACTTTCAACAGTCACCTCTGATTCTGTAGTCCCTTCTTTACTTGGCTTCTTCAACTGTTTGGAAATAAAAACATGGGACAACCGACCTGCCAACTAGTGTCTCCGGGAAGTCCGCTGATCTGCATACGATGGGGGGTCCGACGAGGGCGAGGAATGGCGCGGTCGCTGTGGGTAAAGCCGTTGTTGGGTTCTCGGTGGCGGGTGCCACGGGCAAACTGGACGGTGAGGCGTTCACCCATGAAATCGGAGCCGTCTTGGCGAAGTTAGAACTGAGAGCATCGGTTTTTTGTTATGTGTGTTGTGGGCTGTTCTATCATGGATTTATTATGTCTTTTATTCTTCCTTTTTGTTTTTTGATGCCAAATTCGGGTGGTGACTGGTCGAGGTGTCGTGACCGTGGTATGATATGATCATCGGTACGCTAGTAACGTAACGATACTAGGCTGGCTGGTCCTTGGATATACGTTGTAAAAGGAAGACGAAAGAAGAACCGGAGGGAAATAAGACTGTTTTAAGATGGATGTTGGGACTTACGAAATGCTAAATGGTTTGTTAGCGATCAATACCAGGAACACGGCATGTGCTTCACATTTCTATATATTTTTTTTACTTACCGGGAACGACGTCGCGGGCATCCATCGGATCCTTATATTCGATGAAACCAAAGCCGCTCATCAGCTTAATTTCGGTGATCTCACCGGCCATGCGCGCAAAATGAGACTGGACATCTTCCTTGGTGGCTGTTACGAGAATGATTGATTAGTTAGTTGAAGTTTCAAAGCGTCGTCAATGAGGTCATCGTCGAACTTTAGACAATAAACGACTTGTGGGGTAAATAATAGGAACAAGGTGAAAACAAATGCTTAGAGGAAGGCTAGGTAAGTGTCGCTCATTTTGTTTCAAAAAGAAGAAAAAAAAAGTAAAAGTAAAAAAAGAGAACTGACCGCTTCGTGGGAGATTTCCTAGGTATAACCTCGTTGATGAAACCTCCATGATTGTGAAATGCTTGGAGCGCAAAAGCTTAAATAGTGTAAAAATATCTTAACCTTTGATTTCAAATGATGAGAAAAAAATACGAAGATGGGAAAAAGGTTGGACAAGAGGAAAAAGAATTATGTCAGAAAAGAAAAGAAAAGAAAAGAAAAGAAAAGATAAACAAGGCAGAAGATGCGGGTAGTTGCCGACCGCCTGCGCAAAGAGGGCAGGAAGTATTTGCAATTGATATATATTTGCTTTTTTTTTTTGGTCATTCTCATATTTTCTTTTTTTTCTCGTTTTTTCTCCTCTTCGCTTCATCGAGAGTCGCAACGGCGCCTAGAATTGCAGTGGTTGGGTTTGATTGGATGCGCTACTACATATTGTCTCGTCAACCTGCATCTTTTTGCTGCATTAGCTCTATTCAGACAATTGAAGTTGCAGCTGCACCATGAATCAAAAGCAACAACGATTATTCATCTGTAAGGCAGGCTTGATATCGATCTGATATAACTACTAGTTAGTCATAAGAATATATCTGTATGATTACTTGCTGTGTTTGCCTTATTCTATATTGAGCCGTGCCGTGCCGTCTTCCGATGGCTTCTGCCGCTTTTTTCTTGCTCCAAAAAAGGTCACTTGAATCTCATAGGTCGTGCTCTAGGACTGAAATTTCTAATAGAAAGAAAGGCTCTAGCTTGTTGATATATCTGGTCAGTTTATTTTTAATAACGAACGTTTATTCAGGCTCTTCGACTGGGCTTACCATCAATCTGGATCCGATGTCTACCACATCATTCACACATACTAGGTTAGACACATATTTTCTTTTCTGCTACTGTTCCTAGGGTTTCATTACGCATTAGGGTTACATATGTAACTACAATGTGCCAGAGTTTCCAGTATAACTATCATGATTAAGAATATATTATATCCATCAAAAACCCATTATTAGTACTAGTAACATCGTGCTCTTTTTGTCCTTTTTTTTCTTTTTTTTCTTTTCTTTTTTTTACAACACTTGTCAACAAGTCGATTTCCTATTGTCAATATCTAACAGTACTTTGACAATCTCATCTAGCAATGTAAATGCTAGATGCGTACTAGAAACAATACTCGTGTTAGTCGTAGGTTTGCATAGAAATAATAGACGTGGTAGGACTTACTTGAGTCTCGGGTTATTCAAAGTAGCAAAAATCCGTCGACTAGCCGTCTGGGCATTAACACGACCAACTACACTTCCGGCAAGATCGGGCAATAGCGTTGCCAACAAAAGACTTGCTTCCGTACAAGTTTTCTTTTTCTCTTGGGCCGTTCTTGGTTGCTTATTACGGTTCATCTGTCCATCAGGCCACATAGACTCCATGATAGCCGAGATGTAGCGTACGATCGTGTCTTCGTGGACGAGATTCCGGCTGTTCTCACGTACTTTACGCTCGATGGTGCCGCCGAGTAGTTGCTGAAGAACGACGACGACAGCACGACCTCGCAGCCAGTTATTGCCCCGGTTGAGCTCGAAAACTTCTAGGAAGATGTCACAAATGGGCTTGATGAAGGGCTCGACATCCTTGTTCTCGAAGGCGTTAAGTTCGGCCTCGGCTTCGGCTACCGCCATGCCGTCTTCGCCAACAGCAAGACCGCTGACATTGAGTTGACTAGTGGCCGCCGTGATTAGGCTTTGTCCGGCTACTGAAAGTTGATCTAGCACGGGGATGTTGCCTAGAATGTCCTCGACACCATCTGTGACCGAATCGTATAGCCGCGTCATCATGTCTTTCTTATCACCAGCTCGCTCATCATCCGGCTGTTCGCTGTCTGGAGCAATGGTATTCTGGGAAAGAAAGTTCCGTAGTTCACGACTCCGACACACCTCGGGTAGAAGAAGTAGATCTCGTAGATACTTTTCAAGGGCTTGCTGTCTCTTGCGTAGGAAGTCACTCTGGAATTTCATCACTACTCGGCGCCTTGGAAAGTCGAGCGTGCGAACTGACGGATATAGCGTACGAAGCCTTTGGTGAAGCTCGTGGAACTCTGAGTAGCGTCGGATGATTTCCCACGTAGCGGCTGGCATCTGCTCGCCAGCATCTCGGTGAACCTCGACGATATAAAGGACAAATTCACGGCCCTCGGCATCCTTGCGAGTCGTCGTTGATCGAATTCGGATATTAGACCGGCCGTAGAGACTGTTATCGCTTTCCTGTATGATATAGTGCTGTCGTTGGAGTTCCTTGCGCCGTAGTTCGCGCTGTAGACTGGCCTTTGACTTTTTAAGGATACGTAACTCAGCTGTGTTGTTGGTTAGTTCGGCTTTGCGTGTGAGCGAATCTATTATAGCGTTTTGGGCTACAAGCTTATCAACATCTTTAGTAAGGGCTGCAATAGCTTCGGCCAATCCAAGATCCCCCGGCGCTGCATCCATAGGCTCATCCTCGTCGTCTTCACCTTCGTTGTCCTCCGTTTCTTCATGGTTGTCGGATAGGTTGTCTTCGTCACCAAACAAGTCATTGTCTTGGAACACGCCGATGCGAGAAGCTGGACTAACTAAGCCGAGAGACGATAGACTAGGCTTGTCTGGCTCTTTGAGGTGCTTGGAAGCACTAGATGACAGATCTATAGAGCTGCGTAGTGAGTCGGTATCACCGTTGTCAAAGAGCCCTGACGATGACAAGTTGTCTTTGTCAAAGAGCGATGCCCGTAAGTCTTCGGCCGTCTGAAGCTTACTGTCGTCATCCATGATATCGACTAACGCCTGCTCCATAGCCATGACGATTTGCCGGTCAGGAATATGGTGCCGTGGCTCTGCTTCTTGGTCGATACTGTGAATAGAGTCGACCATGGGGTCGTTTTCGCCGTCACCATCTTCGAAAAGCGGTCCGCTTAGCTCTTCATCGAAAGATGGCCGGGCTAAAGTATTTAGTAGTTGATGGTCAACTGATGTGTTGCGACGATGAGGCGTCGACTTTCCAGATCTCCCCAAGTTCAGAGATGGCGAGGCTCGGTGCTTGGGGGCTGTGCTTGAAGAGAAAGATGTGCCGGCGGAGTTATCTGAACGAAGAATAGAGTCAGACGAAGAGGGTGCTATCATAGCAGCTGAAGAGACCTCCTGAGATGCTAGACACTTGAAAAAGAGATCTGATTTTTTGAAGCTTTCAAAGTAGCGCGACTGCATCAACTCCAAAACCGCAGTCTGAGCGGCTAGAATGGCTTTTCGTGCACTAAAGTACTGTAGGGCAGTTGCTTGGGAGCCAGCAGCCAGAAAATCCCGGACTGGACCACGGTATTGGTGTGTGACTTTGAGCTCAGGCCGTGCTAAATATGCCTGATCCATCTGCTGCAGGTCTAGACGGTCTGACTCTTTGTAGTGTGTGAGGTTGGCCGGAACCTGATCATCAACGCCGTCTTCCTCTAGTGGATTACGGAAGCCGTCGACGACAAGCCAGAACTGTACCAGAGGCATCTGACGTTGTCGGTCCATATACTCCATGAAGTACGACATCCCCGAGGCATCACGTAAGATCTCGGTAAGTGATGATGTCTCAAGTCGAGAAGGTGTTGGCGGTGTTAGTGTGGCTGTTGGCGCAGATGTGGTGCTCATAGCCGATGCCTGAACGGAACCGCGGCGGTTATTGTTGTTAGAGGAGTTCCCAAAGGTCAACTGGTGCACCTTCTGGTCTAGGGCCCGCTTGCCAATCTCAAGACGGCGGATATAGACAATGTCTGCTGAGTCTTGCTGACTATTTTTCTTGAGCTGGCTGGCAATCTCACTACGGAATCTTCGAGCATCAGATAGGTTGTTGATACGGCGGATAGCTCTGATGAATTTCTCAAACTGCCGCTCAGTATCACTGGGCAACAGGCGGGGAATGATGGCCGCTCGCGCCGATGGGATCATGTTAGGCGCGTGCTCATCCAGAGCAGCTCGAAGTCTGCGAACGGTCGAGCGGTCTTGTAGCATAGAACGGCCAATGTTCTCGAACAGTCGATTCCACGTATCAGGCTCTGATACTAGGCCCATGACGGGCGTCAAGACTGCACAGGCCACAAGCTCCTTCAGGAGGATAGAGACAGCACGGCTGGTGAGGAGCCTAGGCGGCAAAAGGCGAGGCAGCATAGTAGCTACCGTAGAGCGCAGGTACTCCTGTTGTATCATCTTCGTGTCGGGGAAGGAAAGCGAAGCCGCTGGGTGTAGCTCGCCATCACGGAACTTGGACGCAATAGCTAGATTCAACTCATCGGTCTCCGTCATCGACCGGTTGAGCTTCCGGCCACGTACGATGACCTCGGCCACGCGAAAATCACGGATGTGGCTAGTCACGATGGGCAGTAGATGCGAGATAACCATGTCTACCAAATCCAACTCGGCCATACGAATGCGCAGGTTAGCCATGACTACCCGAAGCACCGAGTCGACCTCGTCCAGGAACATGGTATCCGGGCTAATCTTAGCGTACCAGCTATTGACAAAGTCGCGCACAATGTACTCCAGCAACGTATCCAGCGCCGCCGAAATGCCAGCCGAGTTCGCAACTAAAGGTGTCTTGGCATGAGTGTGGCGGGCCCTCAATGCCGT
Organism: Davidsoniella virescens; assembly: GCA_001513805.1. Taxonomy (NCBI): domain Eukaryota; kingdom Fungi; phylum Ascomycota; class Sordariomycetes; order Microascales; family Ceratocystidaceae; genus Davidsoniella; species Davidsoniella virescens. The sequence continues at coordinate 12,478 of LJZU01000111.1, forward strand.
CACTTCGGCTGGCCACAGTTTCTTGCCCGCAAATGCTACTGCTGGCGGCCGAGGACACCGTGCTGAGAATCTATGGCGTGGACTTCGTGATGTCAACAAAACAAACACTGTGCCGCATAGAATAATAGATAGAGCACCAGCGATAAATGCGTAGCCGATCCAGCGCAGTGCCGGCAGCCAGTGGATCACGTGGCCCCAGGCTATGAAGACAACGATGCACCCAATGGCAACATCACGGCCTTTGAGCCGCAGAGACAGCGGTGTCGATGGTGTCATAACCACCTAACCTCTACCGTTTTCTCTTCTTGCTCTCGCTCGGTTGACACAATCAATTGCTTGCCGTTAAACAGCAATGTTCGACATCGGCAGCATGTCGCCGGAGGGGCAGATAGGGTTAGATAAAAGGCCAGTTAGGCTGAGCCTTAGTGGTCGTTGTGAAACCCGAGGTTGTTCAGTACAACAGAGAGGCTAAATATCGGGTGTTTTAAAGAGGAAAGGTAGAAAGCAGACAACTGCAGATATTGGAGCGGGTGGCCGGTTTATGCGATCTTCGAGTAGCTGCCACTATGTTGTTCTCATTCATTTAATTTTGATATGTGCTGTCAAGGTCAAGGATCACAAGCCTAATGTTACATTGGCGACACTGTACATACAGATATTCGCACGTTGCTCAACACTGCTCTATGAGGTCATCCACACCACAAATACCGAAAGCTGATACTCTCTATAGTCTTTTTCACAAAATCTCTAGTATTCTATTATTATGCGCATTTTTGTAAGATGATGAGATTCACGGACCGGTCCTCCTACTCCTCATCATTACCACTCAGGGTCCGGAAGCCGTCTATACAGCGCCACGTACTTAGGACCACTGTTCCGATCAACCTTTTTGCTCTCCTCTGTTGCCGTACGCATAGTCTTTGCATACTCATCAGCCTCCTCTTCGTCCTTAGGTACTCTCTCAAAGGCCGGATGAGCCTCGAGATGCTCGACCATCCAGATATGTAGGTCCTCCACGTCCGTGATGGTGTAGATGATGCCGCCAGGGCGCAGCGCATAAGCATATTCTGAGTTGAGAGTCGCAGACACAATTCTAGCCTTGTGTTTCCGCGTCTTGAAGTGAGGATCGGGGAAGCAGATGAAAATTTTAGACAGCTGCGCACGCTCAAAGAAGTTGGGCAAGAACTTCATTGAGTTCGCCCTTATACAGGCAATGTTCTTGTACACAGGTGAGTCGGCGTTTTGCTTACGCAGCGCCACGATTCTATCTTGCACAAACTTGGCCACCTTGGTTCTGATTTCCATACCTATATCAAGACATGTTAGTTACTCAAAGATAGCTAGTTCGTTTTTGCGCAATGGAACGTACCAAGCATTAGTGTATCCGGCAATAGTGGCGCCAGAGACACGAGAAGACCACCAAACCCACAGCCAATGTCGACAACCTCAACCTTCTTCTGAATTGGAATCGGAAGGCTAGTATCTGTATCTATATCGCCAACTTTACTGTCCTTTGCCACGAAGTCGGGATAGTATTCTGACCAGTCCATGTGACGAGGCGAGATTGGGCTATAAGCAGCAACCTGTTAGTCAAAGAGATATTAAAGTTTACATACTTATTTTGCTTACTATGTAAGATCATGGTCTGAGAACGGGTTGGCGTGCGCTCTTTGGCGATAGAAGCGTTTGCGCGGTAGTTCTGCGGCACCCTCACCTTCGCGGGCTTCTTCGTACGCCTGTCGCTTTGATTGTTTCTTTGATTCTTCAGCTGCCATGGCTATGTATTCAATGATGAGAATAAAGGGCTATTTGAAAAATTATTTATATCTATAATCTGGGTCGCTCAAATAGAAAGAAGTTCATATAAACATCTAATATCCTTCTCTTAGTCACTTATGAAACTATGAGCTTTCTCATATTGAGAAGAAAAAAAATACAGCGCCACCTATATTTCCTATCTCGGCAGTCCAGATCCACCTATTTTGACGCTTAAATATGGGTCTCTTCTTTTTCTGTGGCGTCAGTGGCTCTCATTAACATGCGATGTATGTAGTTGCACATATACTAACAAGTTTTCACAAACGATATATTAGATATTAAAAAAAAACAATAATTTTACGATTGTTTCAAAATCTAGTCTTTAGGTAGTCCATGTTCTTTATATAATACAATATTTCGTAGGCTTTTACATTCAAATCTGAGCAACAATCTTGATCAGATCACCAGTGACACCCATGGCGGTAACCTCACCACCAGCACCGGCACCCTGGATGATGAGAGGGTTGGAGCCATATCTTTCAGTGTAGAAGCTGATTATGTTGTCGCTACCCTTGAGCGAAGCAATGGGGTGCGAGCGGTCAAACTTCTCAAGACCGACCTTAACACTGTTCGAGGCAACATCAATGCTACCAACGAAGCGGATCACCTTACCCTCAGCTTCAGCAGCAGCCTTGGTAGCCTCCATCTGGGCATCGAACTCGGGCAGCTTCTCCAAAAACTCGTCACCAGAAGCACAGCTCTCCAACTCGGCGGGGATAAGGCTCTGGACGGGGAAAGCCGTAGGCGAGGCCACGGGCAGACCAGCCAAACGAGCTAGGATGGTCAGCTTACGGGCAACATCCAGACCGTTCAAATCGTCTCTCGGGTCAGGCTCAGTGTAACCCAGAGCCTTAGCCTTCGTGACCTCGGCGGACCACTTGCCACCCTGACCCGAAGTAGGAGCGAACGAGTTGAACAGGAATGACATGGTGCCGCTGAAGACGCCCTCGATCTTGGTGACCTTGTCGCCAGTCTCGACTAGATCCTTCAGGGTAGAGATGACGGGCAGACCAGCACCGACGGATGACTCGTGGTAGACCTTAGCACCAGAAACCTGGGCAGCGGAGAAGATATCCTTCCACAGCTCGTACGAGCCAGAGAAAGCCTTCTTGTTGGGGGTGACGATGTTGATACCCTTGCTCAGGAACAGCGGATACTTGTCAGCAACATCCTGCGAGCTGGTGTTATCGACTAGAACGACCTTGCAGGGAGCAGCAGCTAGGTAGTCGGCGAGCTGAGGCAGGACCTTGGGTGCCAGAGAGCTATTGGCCAGAGACTCGGTGGCAGTAGAAATGTCGATGCTAGCGTAGTCAGCGCTGAACAGGGCCTTCTTGCTGGTGCAAATGTAGCACAGGCTCAGTTTGGTCGAAGAGCTTCTAGTAGCTAGAGCAGAAAGCTGGCCTAGGAAGCACTTACCAACACCACCAGCACCTATATCATATAAACTTTCAGCAGCTATTCTTCGCCATCATAAGGTTTATTATTGTACTTACCTATGACAGCAATGAGCACGTTCTTTACCATTTTGAGTGATAAGATAGTTTGAGTTGTTTGGGACCTTCCAGAGTTCTTACACTTCCAAGATGTCTTCTTTTTCTACTCTATAGCAAATGCTCACTGTGACTCTATAGTTCACGCCCTATATATAATGTATACATCATTTCTCTCATTGGATGTTTTGGTTTGGCGGGGTCTTTCGGCATAGACGATCCGCCCCACAAGAGTGTCCTTGTTTTAGGTAATTTTTTCTTTTCGTAAAAGTGCCGAGCTCGGCCATCTTTTTTGTCTGAGAACGGTTCCTGACTATCAGCGGCTCCTTTACTACTTGTACTAGGGTTAGTGCTATGGATAAAAAAAAAAAATAACCCTATATTTATATCTTTTATTTTCGACAATTTACAACTGCGGTTTAGCTACCTACCTTGAATTCAACATTTAGTTTTACTCAATCATACATATCATCATAATATCCAATCGCATCGCCAAAATGCCACCACAAGACCCAAATCTCTACGGTCAACGACCCAAGAAGAAGCAGCGTACAGCAATGTCTTCCTCTACTGCTCTCGACTTCACCGCACAGTTGACTTCGGCGATGGCAGAATCAGCCGCTGCTTCTGAGTCCACGCGCGCTCCTCGACGACATAAGGGCATTGATGGACTCCTCAAGAACCCAGTCAAGACAGAAAAGCAACGGCAAGACATGAAATCCGATGAGAAGTCACGACTTAAGCTCAAAGAGATCCTGACCACCCACGAAGAAGCTAAACAGCTTGAACTGTCGCACAAACGTCTCGAAGAGAAAGCAAAGATCTACAATGCGCTAAAGCGCGGCGAATATGTATCAAACAGCAAGGCTGCGGCTATAGGCGAATCTTTGGTAGATTTTGATCGCAAATGGGCGGAGAAACAAGAGTACAAAGAGACGGTGGGTAGCGCAGATGACTCTGATAGCGACGATTCGGATTCTTCGTTTGACGCTGAAGAACCCGGCGATAATGAAATGGTGGAATACACAGATGAATTCGGCAGAACCCGCGAAATCACACGTGCTGAGAAACGTCGTCGAGATCGGGAAAATATGCGTAATATACGTAAAGACAGAAACAACGCTACTGACGACGATGACGTTGAACAACCCGTTGAACCCAAGATCTATGGCGACTTCATCCAGACTATGGCGTTTGTCCCCGACGATCCCGAAGCCATGGCAAGACTCGCCCAAAAGCGAGATCGCACCCCAACGCCTCCTCCGGACACACATTACAACGCTGACTGGGAGATCCGCGACAAAGGTGTCGGCTTCTACAAGTTCTCACATGATGCGGCTGTGCGGAAGCAAGAAATGGAGAATCTGCGTATAGAACGTAAGGAAACAGAAGATAAGCGCAAGGAAATAGAACAGAAGAAAGAGGCCTATAAACAAGCTATGGCTGAACGGAGAAAGGAGATTGATGCTAGGAGGGCACGGAAGATGGCAGACTCGTTTTTGAGTAACTTGATGGAAAATGAGGCTGAGAGATAGCTTACGACGTTATGAATATATGATACCCCCCCC
>LJZU01000112.1:0-81047 GCA_001513805.1 Davidsoniella virescens
GAGAGCCGTATCATGTTGACAGCCTCTTGAGAGGTTCCGTTCTTACCATAGCTATTGGAGATGTATCCGGAGTCAAATTTGAGCTCTTGGTTAAATCTCTAGATGATAAATACAATCATTATCATCATCGTCAACCGGGGACATGGTCTAGTGGTATGACGGATCCTTAGCATTGAACAACCTCCGGGTTAAAGGTTGGATCAGGTCCGGGGTTCGATTCCCCGTGTCTCCACACCAGATTCTCTTTTTACATCTTACTGTGCTTGAACATGATCATGTGTCATTGGATGTTATATGCAATCTTTCAATAGGCACTTTACGAAAGCTTAGGTAGTACACACCCGCAGATGGCTTGATACAAACATATTATTAAACCATCGATACAAGAACCTTCGTCAGGCATCCTGGATGTCAATCATGGTGTCCTTTTTTTCACTTAGGTCTCTGGAGCATATTTGTGCACGAAACATCGATGAACCACCCTAGACTATATACTCTAGAATATATGCATTTAGGCCATACTTGACATTAATCTCTATATTGTGTAGGACAATACTACAAAGTATGAGTGAAATTCTAAGCAAAATGAGATATGTTTTAGCGGCCGTTATCAGATAATCAAAATGATAGACAGTAGAAAGAGCCAATAGTAATATAACCAAGAGACTCATGTTAGGAATGAAAGGGACGAGAACTGCTCATAGTATTCAAAACACCTAATTGGAGAATGTGTAGCAAATTGAGTGATTACCGATACATCAGGCTTTAAATCGTTTAGTGGCTAAGCTTCAATACTTCGGTAGTAAGAACTATCTTATATAGGCCGAGTTGGGCTTCAATTTAAAAACGGAATATTTATAAAGTGGTGTAATGTCCATAACTCTAGCACTTCATCTATCTTTTCGATTTCGTTTCTACCATCAGAGATTGCAGTTCGTTTCTAAAGCAGTTACACACGACATGAGCCCATAACTGCCGGTTCTATTGGCGATATAATCGCCCTCACCGAGTTGGCTCATAAAACCTTTGTGTGCTTGGATAGTGTTTGTGGGCCAATAGCTGAATACCAAGCGTTGATTTAAAGACTCGCTAAGCTACACAGTTTTCTATGTTCTCTGAAAACTCACCTTCATCTATTGGCATTGATTTCACATACCCAATCTTTTTTTTTTTAAAAAAAAATAAGACTTGATATCGGCTCGATCAAAACCAGCATCGACGCTCGGAGACAATAAATTGCTCGCAAGTACGATGCGTACCTTAGTTGTTCGCAAGGAGCAAATTCGCGGCCATATCAAGAAAGCTTGTCTTTCGGCTTGAAAAGGCCAAGATCCAAGAACCTGCGGACAAGCTTTCGTACCAATTACAAGATTCGCAGTTCAAATTCATAGGGCTCAACATGTATAATCCCGCTCAATGAACTAACAGCCTTCGATGGTAAAATGTTTTCCAACCGTACAAATTCCAGCAATACAGCACCTATGTCAGCCTTTCTGGTAATTTAGACAAGTCTAGTTTTAATCAGTATTCATGGCGACTTACGGCAGTTTGAACAAAAGTTTAGTCGGGAGTTGCACGACGAGATAGCCACTATCATTGAACAGATAAACACCAAGTCTGTTCCTCGAGCAATGGACGAATATGTCTTCTACATCAGAGACTACAAGGGCGACAATCTCCTATTTTCATTGCTCATATCTTCAAATTAGAACTACGTCACTAGTGTTCTCAAGGATAGATACAAATCTCGGCGTGGGGGCAGAAGGGTTCAAAGGGGCCGCCATGATTTGACTCGAACAGACGGTCGTCCAATCTCCCTGTCTGATTGGGAGTCTTTTCAAGCTGGACAGAAGCTTGTTATGAACTTGCATGCGAATGTCACTTCTACTTCGGATGCGAACTGTTGCCCATCACGCAATACAATGATACCTGAAGACAAGAAAGGCATAACACACTGGTAGGTTACACGCAATGATGTACACCATATCTATATAGTAACTAAAATTCGCTATGGTAGTGATGATTGCGTCCTCAACTTTGGACCGAAACGTACAAAACACGACATGAGCAATCTACAATTTACATCCATACTTCTTCTATCTTCAGATGCACATGATGAACAGGAATCAAATGAAGAACATTTGGGTGGTATCACCTTTAGAGACATATCCTTGATTATACGTCTACCTGAGTTGTCATGCCGTTTCAAGCATTTTAGGCATCCCTCTTTGGAAAATATATTGCTCCTAGATGGAGAACATGCTGCACTAATGGGATGCCATAGAATAGACCATGATTATGTTTTTCGGATCGAAACTCAGTTCGCAAACTATGGATACTAAGAGAAATATAGTTATTCATGTGTATATAAAAGATTCCAGAACCTCTGTTTGGAATGTATGGAGTTGCAGAAACTAGAAGCCAATGGAAGATGCACAACTATTTTATCCGAATTCTGATGATTGATAGCTTCGTTGAGTGCTACTCAGACAGTTCAGTGCCAGAGTTAAAATTGAACTACAGTCATCATCTTGACTTTCATTGTTTGATGAAAATTTGCGAGTACAACAAAAGACGTCGGAGAATGGTCCTTTAAAGAGTCTATCTTATGCCTGACATTTATTGCTGGTCTTGAACAATTCCGTGTCACCATCCAAGTGAGTTTTCTCATCTTTAGACTTACCCCTTCTTGTGTGGAATCAAGATTTATATACTATGAGATGTCATATATTGTTCACATTATTGCCTCCTCTAAGTATTCGATTTATGTCTTATTTAGTAGTATCAAGCTCGATTGCTCGATTTATAATAATCCATTTGTAGGCTGTTCGTTGACACGCAAGGATGAAACGACATTTAAGGCTTAGGTATCCGGATACTCCGTGAGGTCATCATACAACCATGTACTACAAACATAAAGACAACGGGATGTACCTCTAACGGCGTGCCCTCGAACCACAGACCCCAGGGCAAATCAGCCAAAACCCAGCCCTTTGAAATCCAATACGCCAGGATAGCATCGATACCTAGCGTAGTGGGGATAGGCGTACCCTCGAAGTATTTGCTCTTACCCGAGGCATCCTTGGGCAGCATAGCTACAGTGACATTGAAGCGGGCGAGACGTGCCAGGCCGCAAAGTACAAAAAAGGCTAGAGCAACGGTATCAAGCGTGGAACGGAAACCGAGAGCAAGCGCGGCAGAAGCAGGCGCAGCACCGAAAGAGATCTATAGATAATACCGATGTTAGCTAAATTTAATCCAGTTCAAAGGACGCGAATGAAGAAGAAAGGGTGTAAGAAGATGTATGGAATCGTTATTTTACATACCAAGTCGGCAAGAGAGTCCAGCTCTTGACCCATCAAACTGCTCTTCTTGCGCCAGCGCGCGACCTTTCCATCAAGAAAGTCGAAGAACAGACCGAATGGTAAGAAAGCAAGCGCGACGTACATGACGTCAAGATCGGAGGGGTTGCCTAAGCAGTAGCGTAGCGAAGTAAAAATAGACATGACGCCACAGAAGCCTAAGCAGAGAAGAAGAAATATACATGTTAGTATGAAATCCATTAAGTAACAGTGCTCGATTGGGCTAGATGACGGCACGGCGTATGACGACATGATGCAGTAGTCATGTCACAGTGTGAGCATCGATCAGGTATGACAGAGTAGCCGGGAGAGGGGGAACAAAGGCGACTTTGGTGATCTTGGGTAGCAGCACTACTATGAATGTAGAGACAGCGATAACGATAGACGCCAAAGGCCATGTCAAGATGCCCCGCGAGTAATTGCCGGCACATTGGGTGGCTCTTTGTCTACCAGCGGGCCTCCGAGGGTTATGACGCAAGGTACCATGTTTGCATGTGATATCGGCGGGTATATTTGCATCTTCGCCCAGGGAAATAATAGAACGGGCAGTGCGGTGAGCTCGACGGAACATTCGGGGAAGCAGAAGCTATATGTTGTGGAACAATAAGAGAGGTGACTACGAACCGTTCATCATGGTAATCAGATCGGCCAAGTGCATGGCGCGCACTAAGGAGAAGTGGCCCGTATCGGCAGATAGAAGCAGGCGTTGCTTGTCATTATTGGCTGTAGAAGAGATTTGCGGATTAGCACATAAAAACAGCATGTAAAAGAGCAAAAAGAGATTCAGCAGATTTTCAACTGCGCCAAAACGCTCCTCCGTGTTGTCGTCCCTTGGCGTATTGTCTGGACTGCCTCGAGCCTATTGGCACCCGGGGCGTAGTGTATGCATCTGTGCCTGCATAAGAGAATGAGCCTAAGAAGGCAGGATGGTACTGAAGACTCGGGCAGCTGGGTCCGGACGAATTTGGATAATCATGTCGACAGCTAGTCGACATCGTCACTGCTATAATTGGCTAGCGTCGCTGCTCTATACGTAGATGTAGAGAGGAGAGGAGGGGGCGGCAGAGCGCGGGGCAAAGACAAGCAACAGCCCAGGCAGCACAAGCCAACGACAGAGACGGAAGCAGCAGCATCGAATAATCGTTGGAATTAAAGTCCACGCGCCAACCCAGCTAGACAGAGCGCGGGGCACGGCAGATCGAGAGTGGGATGATAGACGAAGGTCGAGGACAGAACAGCAAGGCCTCTCCAGCGAGAGAAGGGAGGCAAATGGAGAGGACATCGGAATCTCATGACGAAAGCAAGAACAACAAAGAAACCCGAAGACAAGAAACTCACCAGGTAAAGGCTTCGGCGCAGGCACAAAAGGCGCCGTGTTTCCATTCCCGCTGGACACGCTGGGGCGTTTCGACATGATTTTCCTCGATGTAGACGTGGCGAGAGAGTGTCGTTTTTTTTATTGCTAGTCGATAATCGCTTCGTGATATCAGAATAAGAAGCCGATTGGTAGTAATTATCTGGCGTGGAATTCAGATAAGGCCACGAAAAAAAAATTGGGTGAGATGTGGACAGAAAATGCGGTCTCTCTTCTTTTTTTTGGGTGGATTTCTTGTGATGAGGTTGTAGAAAGAAATGGGATGAGAAAAAAAAAAGTACCAGGCAGAGAAGGCTGTGAGTGTCTTTTTCGATTATTCTTTTTTTTGCCTGTTTTGTGACTAGTTCTGCTGCGTTGGGGTTTTTTTTTTTTAAAGTAGCAGCTAGAGCTTATGTTTAAGCTTTTTTTAGGTGCTTCACACTAAAACGTTGTTTTTGCTCGTTCCCCGTCCCAGCTTCCTTACTTCGTTTTTTTATTGTACTCAAGAATAAAATGAGAATGACGAAGTGGCGATATTTTTATACTATTTCGTCATTGTCATCTATTTTTCTCTCACTAAGCAAAGCTCACAATTATTTTCAGCAGAATAAAATGATAGGAGAAGGGGAACAGCAAAAGACGACAATCACAAGCCAAAAAAAAACATTCTTCTTCTGTGGACACAATGTTGCAGCGATAAACAAAAGCAAAAGGCTGGCAAAGCTCTTTTCTCTCTCTTTTACTCAACATCTTCATAGTGGCTAGCTCTTCTTTGGGCCAGGGATATCGAAGAAAGATAACCTTCTAAACGCATACAGATACCTACATAGTGATAGTAATAGTCTAGCTCACCAGGTTTCTTTCTTTCCGGAAGGACCAGGGCCAGTCACAGTACCGGAAAAGTAGATGGGCCAATTTGGTAGTGACTTTTCTCATGATCGATTTGTCCATCTGTAAATCTTCAAGTCAGGTTGTTGCACAGATGAGGGGAAAAACCCTTTTGATTTGTTACTTTAAGAAAAGGCCCTCCCCCATATCAACTATTGTATCTTCTCGCTTATGAAAGTACTAGCCAAATACTCATCAACAAATGGCCTTTTCCCGTCCCTCCCTACCAGAGAATAGTTCTAAGACAATAAGTAATCCTGATATGCTAGGCCGTGCTCAGATGACAGTTATAGATGCTCATCTGACTATATCATAATAAAAATGGTATATAGGCTACGAAGACCCGGTCCATTAAAAGTTAAAAGTCAATATCCGGCTTGGCTAGTGGTAAAAGAACAATTATAGCAATTCTCACGATGAAGCAAATACCAGTGATACCGTTTTCGTCCGACACAAAATAAATACATAACCCAAAATGTGTTAAAATAACTACTAATATCGCTCCAGACTTTCCTAGTTCGGTTACTTTATTCGAAGAAAAAGTCAGTGATATACCTAGCAATGGGAGAAAAAAAAAGCAAACTTCTTCATTGGTACGCCATGTTTCATAGACGCTTCACCCGTTAAATTTAAATGGGAATAAATGGATGAGTTTTTTTTTTGTTTCCAGCCTTTTTTTTCTTCTTTCTTACTCGATCGAGCTTGAGAACCCAAGAACAATTATTGACGGACTTCCATGTATAACTCTAGCAGATTGCATTCGCATTCTCATACTGGCAACTGACTACCAATGTACAAACAGACAGATAACTACATCATGTAGATAGGTTCCCAAGGTCATCTTAACAGACATTTCTTGCTACATATGCGGCTTTCTCAAGATATAGTCGGCCATGTAGTACTGACTAGCTCATAATTGTATCATTATTTCCTGATTTGTTCTTTCCTTATTACCGCCTTCTTCTTCCCTGACTCTTTCACATGCTTTTTTTCTGCTTTCTATTTCTCTTGTTTTTTCCCCAACGAGTAACTCAACATAACTTACATAATAAATCCGGGTCGCTTAGCCACGTCGTATAACCAGTAAATGCTATTCTCCTCGTCGTATAACAATTCTACTTGTTACTATCAGTCTAGATGAATGCATGTGAATAGCTAGATGTAGAAGTTCACTCGGCTTCGTGTTTCGTCGTCGCGTATTTCACTTTATTTGGCTACTGACACATGTACATATTGGGCTTCTTATACTGTATTTTCACTGCAACTGATGTTGCCAAATTATGTACATCAAGGTACAGTTAAATGGTATGGTCATGAACTAGATTGTTCTTCAGAGTAATAGATAAATAAGTCACAATTTATATGATATAGTAAACAGATTATGAAGGTACATCCTTTTTTGTTGAGATGACACAAGATCAAGATAAACAAACAAAGATGAAATAAGAAATAGTACACCCGGTTATTTAGCAAATAAGAAAAAAACAATTTGCAAGGGATATGGAAATATCAACCGCATAGACAAGACAAAAGGTAAACAGTGGTATTTTCTTCATGGATATGGATTGATAACGGGAAGCAAAAAATGGAACAAAGAAAAAAAACAAGGAGTGTGGTAGATGAAAAATAGCAAAAGACATCCCAAGTAAACAAAACAAAAGAAGCCAAATACCAAAGTGCTGAGGGGAATCTAAGACGAAAATAGATCAAAATGAATTTGTTTCTCTCATATATTGTCTACCATACCACACAAGGTGGTTAGCTGATTGATAGCTCAATAAGAGATATCTCCAACGAAAGGTGTTAAAGATGCGGTCTAAGCCAAAGGAATAAAGACTTATTTGGTAATGATGACACCAAAGCTATCCATCCAGCTTCCTGTTGAACCAGTCACGCCGCGGATCGTGTAGCCGCGAGGGGGAATCAGGTAGTGCGGTGAGCCACCGGTAGCGTTGCCATACATATCAGACTTGCGGCCTAAGCTAGTCATGATTTGAATACCATCAACGTACGTGCCAGACCGGATGATGAAGCCCGAGATAAACTCGCCTCGACGAACGTCTATAGAGCTTTAGGTTAGTGCTAGGGCCGATAAAAGATGAACAAACACATAAATGGAATGTGTGGGTTGTGACTTACCGAATTCGAATACACTTGGTGATCCACCCTTCTTACCAAAGAGTTGTGACGAAGTGTCATCGTAGATGAATTCAAGACCATCAACTGCCAATCCATGGTAGATAATCATCTTGGACATGACGCGATCTGGCTTGATTGAGCTGAGGAAGATTTCGTCTTGGCTAGCGTCTTGCTTAAAAGTACCCAAGTATTGACTACGGGAAGCCATCTTGCCAGTATCGATCTTGAAGTATGCCGACTTGGAGCACATTTGCTCAAAATTGTCGATATCCAATGAGCCACCACCGATTGACTTGACAGTGATCTTGAGTTTCTTGTTTCGCTGATTCTCGGGAAGTCTTAAACGTAGGTCACTCTCATATAGACTGATTTGACGTTGCAAGCTACCATTTTCCAATGGATACTCGATCCAAGCGTGGCAAACGTCTTCACCCTCTGAACGAACTTCAACAAAGGATACGCCGGAAACAGCTCTGACTACCACGCTACCAACCTCCACGGAGAACACTTGAATACTGCCGTCGGTGCTTACTGCGGAATCTTGTGGCAAGCGGAAGCAAGGGTGAGTACGGAATCGTAGACAATCTAGTCGATGCCATGTGCACTCATCTTCTTGCGTCACAAATCCACCTTTGGATTTTGTTCTCGTACTGTAAGCCTCTCGAGACAAGAATGATCTGTTGAATGTCACATAGTCCCGTAGCATAACACCACTCTCTTGGTGAGGGCATCCCAAGAGATGGCCAGTCTCATGCATGTGCGCGCCAATACCAATGTTTGCAGTCTCCCATGCACTACCTGCTTCATTGCAGTCGTTGGCTGTGTACTTCGTGTCTGTGCGGGTGCAATCAGTGAGCGCAGGTACCACTTCTTCAAATGATGATGGATAGCTATACAAGCAATGTGAGCCAAATATGGCAAGATGCACATCACCAACATTTCCACCTAACGCAGCGTGGCCAGTGATGATGTTCTGCTGTGTATCCCAATGGGTATCGAGGATCAGTACAGAAACATAAAGCTTCTGGCCTGGTGGTGGTTTGAAGTAGCTATGTACAGCCTCTGAGGCATAGCGGTATAGGCCACCCTTGTCCTCGGCTGGGCCATGTTGTTGTGCCACTTGGAGGTCTCTGATCTCTGCGGTCGTCTTGTTGCTTCGGATGATGTGAATTCTAGCCTCGGAACGGCAAGTGCCTTGCTCGATATCACGGCTACTAGACGAGCCGGTAGTCCATTCTTCATCAAAACGGAACACTCTACGGCCAAACTTATTACGCCACATTTGTTCCGCGGTGAACGCTTGCCACATGTAAGCAGACATACGAAATTTGCGAATAGCAGTATCGAGATCGTTTCCTTCTCTAGCCGCACGCTGTGGGGGGCAATCAAAGGTCCCTGGGGAATCACGTCCCAGCATGATGGCGAGCTGCACTGGGGGTGCGCCAGTCGGTGCCATCATGTGGACGGTAAGGTAACTAGCATGAATTGGGTTGGATGTCTGGCTGTTGGCAAGCTTTGGACTGGCAAAGTCGAAGCGCAATCGGTTGGGGCCGGGTTGGAGGTACACCAACGCTTTGAAATGCGAATCGTTCACGGGCCAAGTAGTTGGCGGGAAGCCGTCATCCAAGCGGCTGACTGTGAGAGTGCCATCGAGCGTATTGGTTTTAGCTTCGCCTACTGTTCCATACACCAGCAGTACCTTTTGGTAAACCTACATATCATGGAAAGAGATTGTTAGCATAGAATTCAAGTGAACGTAATAGTATAGTAGCATTGCACGCATGGCTTTGTTTGTCGTGACAACGATGGAAAATGGCAGGGGGTGTGGGTCAAAGGCCTTTCTACAGTTAGGTACTACTCCAACATGGTTAGCAGCCAGGGCTGATGCAGGGTCGGCCAGGAACAAACGCATGGACGGGCGCAAGAACAACGACGATGCTGATGCGGGGGAGAGAGCTTCACGAGACAACTTGCAACGCATTGCCCTATGTTGGTATAAGCATTCATCTGCCCTCCACATCAGCTTGCTTTTGTAGTCAAAGAGAGACGTTACAATCAACTTGGCATGACAAGATAGCACAGCGTCGCTATCGCTATCATCCAGGCCGGGATCCAACGTTTCCGGCAGTGGTCAGGACGGGACGCATTTTACACCTGTAGACTGTAGAAGGAAGTCGAAAAAAGTAAGAACGACGCCATAGTGGCATCCTGATGCCCCTAGAGAGCGCTGCGAAACGTTATGGTGCGCCTCATGATTGGCACATGCAGTGTAACCAGTCGAGTGGTGGGATGACAAAGAAAATGGCCTCTGTTCAAGGTTATGGTGTGTGGTGGAAGCCATGGGATCACGCGCAATAGTATCTGTCAACTTACCCATGAGCCTTCTATAACATTGGCGATGCGCGGGGCATATTGTGAGATTGGCAACGAGCCTTTGTGAGCAAGAGGACCTCCCAGACCTGCCATACCGGAGACACTCTGGCGGCTTATTTGCTGGCGCGAAAGACCAGGACGGGCGTTGGGATCAGTAGGGGATAGCTTAGGGCCGTTGAGAAGGCCTGAATCAGACTCGTTGCCTGGAAGAGAGGGAGGTGTTAAAGAGCCGTTTGTTAGAGTTTCGTCGCGGTTGCTGGGAGTGTCGCTGGAGCTGTCGGTTTTGATGCTAGCTTTGGAGCGTCGACGCAAGTCTCTGAAGTTGAATCGCGGCATGGCTGCTAGAATATGAAAGTGGTTGGTACAATGTCGTAGTGGTCGTATGAGTGTTCTGAATTACACAATAATTTAAGAGGGCTTTGATAAGATGCAAGAATACGAAGTACGAAAGATGAAAAGCCTGGTGTTAGATGACGCGGTAGAAGGCTTGGTTGTTTAGTCGGATTTCAACGCTATTTCACACAAACAAACAAGAAAAAGAAGCTACAGGAGAAAGATTTGACGGGAGATGAAGGCGACCAAAACCAACTGCCAGCAACGAGATAGATAGAAAAGATGCCTTAGACGTAGGTAGTAAACAGTGCACCACAAGTACACAATCCAAGGTTTGATACGGGGTTGGCGAGACGGGGCAAAGGCGATATTAGACGACAACGGGCGTTTTTGATACCGGTGCAACAAGCCGTGAGGAAGACGATTCTTGAAGCTTTTGTTGATAGGCGCAGATGTGATATTCTGGAAACGCAGGACTGTTTAGTTTCAAGATTGCCGACGGAAAATAAAGCACAGCAAATGCAAGTCTTTGGATGAAACGAGCGTGCCAGTCGGAGAATGTGAACAAAACCAGACTCGTGGGGCTTCTCCAGGGTATGAAAATCTCGGTCAACGTGGATCACAAAAAAATACAGAGATTAAGAAAATAGAAAGCGAAGAGAAATGAGGTCAAACTTTGGAAAAATAAAATAATGAAGATGGACAGAACTCAAGTCAAATATAAAACAATGGAGAACCTCTTCTGGGCAGACGGCAACTACTCCTACTGTCACGACCGATGGCTGCGCACTCGACCGCAGGCGGAAGCAGCGCACACCAAAATATTGAATTGGCAGGTCGAGGAAGGAAGTCCCCCCCCAGGCAACGTACAGAACCCCGAAATAGTAATTGCAACGCTAACAACGGGACGGCCTCGAATGACACGCACGCAACGCAAGGCTAACAAGCAATTGCTCACTTTTTTCTCTTTATCTTTGATACTAGTAACAGCTTTCACTTACTGTCAACTTAAGATGGATCGATCGCCGTCGAGGTTCTCGTCCATTAGACTGGGCTACGATGATCTTATCTTAGCTAACCGCTTTTCCTTGCATGGCAGGGGTCAGTGGTAGCAGTCAGAGACCAGAGCGACAGAAAATCCAGGCCAGGCCTCTCGATGCAAGGAAGCTCCCAGAAGTTTGGCTCTGGTTAATGAGAAGAGAAGAGAAGAGAGCAGCCATAATGGGCACTGCTAGAAAGGAAAAAAATAGGATGAAATGGGTAATCGTCGCAACAGGCACTAACGATGCTAGCAGCTTTGCCAGAACATTAGCCTAAGCGGAAAGAGCAAGAACAGTTGGTGAGACAGACGATACGACGATGAAAGTCTACTATCAGGAACACGCAAAATTGCGGCAACAAACACTTGGATAGCACCGGATTGATCCTTCAAACTCCCATCTCATTGCCATACCAAGAAGCACCAAAGAGCTTACTACTAGACTCGTAGCTGACAGTAGTAACTTATATATACAGTCTCATCACTAGATGCGCAATAAATCGGTTGCTCAAAGATATTGTACACCTAGTCAATTTCACGATGGGAGTTTTTGATGGACAGGCTGTTTCCATGTTGTCTTATACGACAGTATTTTCCGCTTCCAGAAACGAAATCATATTACCAGGCTTCTTCCGCACTTGCTGAAAAAAAAAAAACTGACACTTGTGACAAGAAAAAAAAACCCCAGATTAATATAATAACTTACCAAGTATAGCTAGCTATATTTCTTCCGCAGTAATGAGAAAATAAAATATAAAAAAGTTTGAAAATAAGACGTAAGAATAATCAGAGACAAGTGTGCTCTTTGATCCGGTGATTACTCTATGTCGTTTGTCGTGCGGTCGGCTCTTCGGTGGTTTATAGAGCGCAGAGTCACTTGGCGGCCTGGGGTAAGTCGAAATTCCTTTCAAAGTACATATGATTTCTCGTATTGGGCGTCACAACAATGAATGGAACAGCAGCGAAGAAAGTAGTGCAAAGAGTATAAATATGGTAGTAGATTTGAGCCGCCGTTGCAGAGGGAATGTTATATCAACTAGAACTAGCCCGTATTCGAAGGCAAGTTTATATAAAGTGCTCGTTTTGAGAGGCGTTTCTTTCCCGTTTTTGTCTTGTTTATTTACAAGAAGAAAAGACTGGAATCAGACAGAACTACGAAATCAAAGTAGTTATAGACTTGGAAAGATTAGGAACAATGACGTGATAAGATATGTATTGGTGCAGGCTGTGTCGTGCGTGGTCCCAGTACTAATACAATCTCTCCAGCACTGTTTGGAATGCACCAGGCGATGATTTTCTACCTGCTTGCTACGACAGCGGTCGCAAAAAGTAACTACGCAACTTAATGTTCAACTATTTGTTTAGCGTAGTGGCCTTTTTTGCCAGATAAATGGATATGCAACGATCATCTAACTGAAAATTAAGGAGTACAGTAAGAAGGATAGAGGAATTTCACAGCCCCGATCTGCCCTTTAACTTTCCTCCAAAGCCCGTATCAATGTCTCTATATGTAACAACTGTCGTAGGTTGGAAAATAAACCATCAACAAACTAATCCTGTCCAAGTCTTTGAGGAATGCCAATAACAACTAATGGGCACTAGTATGGCATGTACTTATGTATACGCATTACAGTATGTATGTATATGAAATTATGTCGATACAAGCCGTGCTAGTACAAGGCAAATGACGTCGACTGGCGTTTAGGCTGCTCGTGATAGCTTGGCTTTAGTCTTTAACCACTAACTAAAAGCTCACCCTAGCATCATCAAATCAGAGCATGGACGACCGAGCCACGGTGCGCTCATGCATTCTGATTCAGCCAAATGATGTTGCCTGTCTCCTTTGTTTCGATGAAAAGGAAAGGAAACAGGCCCAAACAAGAAACATCAGATAAGGAGAAAAGATTGGAAGGAAAAAGGAGACGAGAGGCTATCATCAAACAAACAGTTATCACATCAAAATACAGCGTGTACATACTATCTCAATCTATAATTTCGACGATCTTGTACATTTCTATAATGGCACAGTATACCTGATGCATAATTCACTGCACTTTAAAACAATACAACCTGCCAGTAGCGTTTTTCTCCTGTCCCAAGGTTCATATCGTATGGCACACAGCTGATCGTACTGTATTGGCGGCTTACACGATAGCCAATCTATCTGATCCCGCCGTTTCGAACCTGCATGTACATATTCATTTCGTTATTGCATCGTTGTAACAGCAAGTGGCTCTTGTTCCTACGCAAGTGATTTTACATTTTCGAGGATCATGTTCTTTAATCTTGTCCTGATACTGAAGCTTCGAATAGAAGCCATGGATGGATTTAATTTCATTTGCTTTTTCTGTGCTTCAATATTTCGTCCGCTACTCCAATATATTGGTCTAAGTTTTGATATGCTTCAGAAAAAGAAAGAGATACATACCTGCTGATACCATTACAATCTATACTACAGCTGTAGTTGAAATTTCGTGGCATTTACTAGTCCCTCCTTCAAGGAAAACCGCCATAAATCTCTCAATTACCCGCCACAGTTTGTTTCTCTCTTACATCTATACACACTTACTACTACTCTCAAATGACCCTCTCGGTATACTAAAACAATGAGCATATCTACTCCCCAAAAGCAGACATGCCAACCAAGCTTTTCATTAGTTATATAAGACATGAAAGCCACTCAGTCACAGCCCTTATTACCATTGTTCAATAGCCTCCTCCATAGCATGAACCCTTTGTTCGCTAGTTAGGAAGGTATCCCAAAGATATGTATATGCAATACGATGCCTTCATCGCATAGAGGGACTCTCTATTTGCCAAAATGTCCTCCGAAGCTGAACTATATACATTACCCACCATTCCATGTACTCTGTTGTGGATTTCAAATTGATCCATATCTGTATACCATCCCTCCCTTGAAAATACATTGAAAAGTAGGCGGTGTCATGATCTCCTATGGGGCTATCCTTACCAGTACTTTTAGGGTCTGACATCATGGTGACGGTTCTGAATACGAAGCAGATACAATGGATTAACGGCGTATGAACTAGGCCTGTGTTTATCAATATATCTCAATACCTACTATGTATCTTCATTTATTAGCCTCCAATGAGTCCGCCTTCTTTCACCAAGTTTATTCTAGAAACACAATCCGAGAAATAGAAAGCACCTATATATGCACCTTCACCTAAATATGATGAACAACCTCAATTTCAAGAATATACAGATAAGTAAAGCCCCCCTAGTCCTGCTGAACGGCGGAGCTAACCATCTTCCTTCTCTGCAATCCATCATTCAGTTGTGGGAAGACGGCAGACTGTTTCGGTATACACGTAAATATCTGTAGTTGTGGATGAACAGCTTGAGTTTTGACAAAGACACCTGAATTTGTCTTATAATTTATTTCATATACATATCTCACATAATGGAAAGCTTGTTATCTATAGCATGGCCTACTTTCAAAGCAACACAACTTATAAAGATGCCATGCCCCATCCCATCATGCAAGTATGTAGTGTTTGTGAAAGAGGGACACAAAGTATATGTAATACGCAAACTTCGCGCTAATCGCCATTCATGCGAGCTAGTGGCTTCTCATGTGAATGATATAACGCCTTCGTACGAGATCACAAATCGTTTGAAGTAAGGTCGGATACGAAAAGTACCTGATATCATCTTCTTTTTTGTATTCTTAGCTAAATGGGCTACATACAGATATAATAATTAAATACAGCCATCCTGTTCAAGACGATAACACATACATGCATACATATGTACATCAGCTTTAGTCTGTGACCTGTCCAACTAGGCTCTGCAAAGTATAGTGTATCTGTAAATTGAATTGATGCATAGCCGATGAAGCTAATTCTCTCCAGGATGTAGCGGCCGAGAAAAGAAGTCCGTTATTTCAAGCAAGCAACTATATAATCGTAGACTCATGATGCAACTATCTTTGGCTCATCGCCTTCATATATCGTTCCTTGTTTCCGTAGTTCATATATATTGTATTTTTACCATAGTCATCATCATATATATGCTCTCGAATTTTGAATAGAGCCTAAGTTTCTACAAAATATGTATATGACTACCAAGATTGGCTATGCCATCTTAACTCAGTATATATAGTTCACCTTATTCCTTGTTATCTCACTTTATTTCCTCCCTTCTTCCTTTATTCAAACCCTCTGTTGGTTGACGTCATTGTCGTTATTATTCTTCCCCAATCTCGCCTCCGGGCCCGCCCATAAAAACATTGCATGATACATATCTTCGTAGATACCGAAGAGTTTACCACAGAATAACATGCCACGTTCATATGCACTTCCAAATAACCCCTCTTCTGTTGTCTGCATCATATCAGCCATCGGTTGGCTGCAGTCTCAACAAGCGCAAGTTGCACTAGCCTGCGGCAGCTAGCCTATCACCGTTACTGTTAGCCATTGCAGGACTGCGGGCTATTGACGGCAGATTGAGAGGAGATGAGGCCTTGTTTTTAAATTACTGAAGGGGAAAGATATTGTAAGTAAAGTTGTGCACGTTCTCCTATTCTGTATAAACTTTATGATCTTGACTCGTAATCTATTTTGATGGTTCAATGACGGAAACAGGTAATGAGAATATACTCAAGGTATCATTCCCCGTAACATATTATCCGCAAACTTCATCATGAACAGCTCGTGCGCTTCTCGACATGTATGTGAGAAGCTCATGATACCCAAAATGGTGTAAGATAGGGTTAGCTATAAAACTCAAATCGACAGGATACTACAAGGGTTCTTTCTGCAAAATTAAGGGTCCCGAAATTGCAGTTGATAATTCAGCCACACTTGCGTCCCCATATTTGCGCAGCCACCCATACTCTAATTGTGCACAAATTATACACACTGTAGCAGAACAATATTTTATACTGTAGAGACTGTGCTAGACTCATACATAATAGGTACCGGAAGTACTTCAGTCCTAAAAGTACTTCAAGTCGAGCTTGGTCGATACTTTGGCAACTTTGTCCCTGACATTTCAGCTTGTAAGCTCATTACCAAAAGCAGCAAACCAAACGAAAGATACAGTGATAGATGGTCCCGTTTTACCTTATTTTGTTGTTCTCTTTCCTCCAACTACTACCTACATCAGGCTATTGACATGGCAACCAAAAAAAATCTTAAATATGTTCTATTTTGAAAACCAAAAAGGGCAAACATGATTTTGTGAGATGTGTGTTCAGAGTTCGACTTTGACTCTTTTCTCACCAAATAGAAAAAAACATCCCTAGAACGCCAGTTGGTTGCTGCCACAAATTCTCCTAAAACAATACAAAGATGCAGGCGAAAAAGAAATACTACAAAATTCCTGAGACCGAGACATGCATTTAACTAGTGATTCGTTCATATCACTTTCCGAAGCCTTCAAATGAACAGGATACGAAGCTCTGTATCGTTGAACTGATATTCTTACCGACTTACCGACTTACAGATATGTCTATATAAAGCGGTGAGTTTGTTTCTGATACTAATCCTGATATCTCAATAGCATTCCCGGGTCTTGATCGGTATAATAAACGCCGGGAAGAACCTACATCACATAATGCATCAAGGGGCGGCTATCGACAACTTGGCTATATATTGAGAAACGTCTCACGGCATTTTTCGGCACCGTGGACTACATGTATGTATATACTTTGAGAAGGGCAAGAAAAGCACATCACATATCGTATATGATTGTAATATGGGGATCCATAAAGCCTGAAACTCTGTAATTGCTGTAGTATTTTTCTTGATACGGAATAAAGAGATACTGATAGTGAAATAAGGAAAGTATGATGCATCACTAACACAACATGAGACTTAGTGGTCACAACGTCCGAATGTAACCGATAGGTTATATTCTGCTGTTTTGCGCCTCGCTAAGATATCAAAGTGCAGGTGTATATTGGTATCTTGTTCTACTGACCAATATAGCAAATAAATAAAAATATACTTGGTAGGCAAATTCACACAACCTTTTTGAAGCTTTATCAATGTATCCACAACTTGACAACATGAAAATTCTGCTGTTCTTTTGTGTGGATAGAGAAAATCTTTTGTCGTTATAGTTGTACTAATTACAAACCAAAGCAATCCCAGCGTCCCAGAAAAATCCGAAACGGTGCCTGTGGCAGGGTTCTAAATTGATTGTGAAGGGCAACAGACAAGGATACCTTGATAAACTTGAGAGAAGAACAAGCAAATAGTCATTCGAGGGCACTCAAAGGCTCAAGATAAAATGTTATAGCAACAAGAGAGGATTGAGTATGTATGTATTAAGGAAAAGGCGTGAGGATAGAGAAGACCCTCCAAAAGATTTAGAGTGTTATAAACAAAATCAATGCACCGGCTTTCGCTTTGAACCCATGTTACCAGACCGCTATAAAGCTGCAGAAGCTTATAATCCATGGCTTTGACTATGAGCCCATAGAGCGGACAGACCGGGACTGGCGTTACGAAAAGGTTTGCATGTGGGCGGGCCAACTTACTTTACTGCAATCAACCATAGAACTAGGCTTCTAAATTTCTCGATAAGGTCACTGTCCATCGCCCATGTTTTTGGATCAACAGGAACCAACAAGGCTTTTACTGGCCTAATCAACCTCACGCATCACAAGGCAAGAAGAAGAAAAGAGGCAACAATAATCTATGTATTTTGTGATGATCTTCGACTGCATAGTAAGCGAATATCCACACCTTTTCTTTCGTTTCTCGTGTCTTGTAATAATACATTCGTATGTACCTTAAACCCTCATTTCGACTCGACAATAAGACTTGTCATCTGGTTTTGTACAAGACAAAATCTCTGTTGCTGCGGTGCTGGAACGATAGCGAATGGCCGTGCTTAGTGAGAAAACAAATTACATACATAGCCTACATGGTCGATGAAGCAAACGAAAAAGAAAGTCACTGTTAACAGCCTAGTGCCCGGTGATAGGTTGTATTTGCACTGTTAATGTGATTGATAGGTGTTTGACCAAACGGGGGAAACAAGATTACAAGTACTATCGATATAAGAGAATGATGGACCATAATATATTCACTATAGTGTTTTATGTCTGCCATATCCACTCAATCAGCGGAACTATATTGGTCAGAGATTTAGAGTTAGGGAATATCAGATATCTGAGGGTTGGTTTTCACTCAAACTGTTCAAGACCTTGGAGATTGTGTATGTGTATTGACACATCATTATTGGCCAATTCATAGCTTCCCACTAGATGCAAGTCCTCCTTCCTGGCATCCAGTGGTGCAGCATTTTGGCAAGATCTAGCCTCCCTCCAGAGCCTTCTTCATTCTTGTTGAAGGCCTCCTTGTCCGTAGATAGACTACTTGTATATAGAACTAGATAGACACTACCGGGGACATTCTTCGGCTCCCATTGTTCACAGCTACGAGACTACATTCATCAATACACTGCTACCCCCAACCAAGTGCGTATATATATGTATATATATATATATATCAGGAGCCGCCGACACTTTCAATATCATTGTAAATGCCGATTAAAGATCGATTTAAGATGGCAGATTGATACGGATAGCCTGTTATCGGTAATTCTGCCCGCTCCGCCAGGGCTGCATGGATGGATTGACGGATTGACGGAGGGGATTCGATGCTACGGGGTACCTGACCTGACATGAATGTTGATGATATCGATATACCGCTCTTTATAAAGTACTACCTGCTTGACTTGTGCGATTTTGTCAAGGTGCCGGCAGTATATACTTTTTTTCCCTCGTGATCCTAGACATGGCCGAAGCGTCGAGCTTGTTAGTATATCTGAGCTTTGATGCGTGGCAAAATGCCCCTTTGACAGCGGGGAATGAGATATATGCATTGTGGCCTTGAGTCGAGGGGTTCTTCGCATGCTAGACATACATGGCATGGCCGAGGACAATCAATAGTACCATTGACAGTGATGTCCGGCCAAGGTAAGCACACGAATGCGGTGTTGTAGTCGTTGTGGCCGACTTTGCACGAGAAAGATGATGGAACTATATATGCATCTATTCTCGGCACTAACTGCTGACCGATGACTCTGGACTCTGAGGTCGCTGTGAATCTGTGAACGAGTGTCAGCCCAGCCCCTGACCGGGTTCGTGCATTTCCAGCGTCGTAGTAGACGCATATGTAGCAAGCTGTAGCTATATTTTCAGCAGCAAAGTGATGTTTTCCATAGCCCATCTTGGGGCTCAGGATGGGCAGAAATTGGCATTTTGATGGGCTCTATTAATGCAGAAATGGCGACTGGATGCACCTGTGGGCTCTGATTAATAGAAGTTTACTATTTTTCTTTGAGCTTCGAGGACATCCGCAAAGGGCTCACGTTAGCTTGGAGCCAAAATGCTTCTGAATGATAGAGAAAAATCAAAAAGGATTGTGAAGCTTAGGCCCATTGTAGAGATACAGAACAACAGGGGGCGCCTGCCTTAAACGAGCCTTTTTTCTCCCTGTCCTTTCCCTCTCTCTGCTTGTTGCCTGCTATTTCTGTTATTGTGGCCCCTTCCAAGAAAAGAAAAAACGGCCAGGGTCGTCGCTTTTGCCCGTCTTAATTTTCAGTACTTTGACTCTGCGCACCTTTTATTTCTTCCGCTAGCATATTTTTCTTCCCCTTCTTTTCTATTTCCCATTTCCACTTCCCTGCTCGGGCCATCATCTGTGACTTTTTCTCTTCTTTTCTATTTTTCCTTTTTTTCATTTTCCGTCCTCTTTTTTTTTTTTTTTCCTCATCAAACTGCTGTCTCTCACTCCTTCTCCCTATCTCGCTCTTTTTTTTTCTGCAATATTTTTGCCTTTTTCTTCTTTTCATGTCTCCTAACCCAAACGAAATTACTACGAACATTACGCCGCTATCATCGTAACGATCTCTCTAGCTACTATTAACCTACTTTCAACCACTTTCAACTAAACTATACACTGTGATTCTCCTATTCGATCTTTCTGTTCTGTACCGTACCGTACGGTACCACACCTGGAGAACGCATACATACTACACATCCTTTGCCAAACACTACCCGCTTGTGTTTCGTTTAATTCGTTGTTTATTCTTCGCATTTGCCAATCACAACGCCTAATTTCTTTCGTTGCCCTTCACTACAGAAGAAAAAAAAAATCTCACATCTGTTTATTCAACTTGCCGTTAATCGATCTCATCTTCACTGCGTGTAAAATATATTCTGCTCGGCCATCTACTCTGATAGAATATCCACTGAAAAAAACTGTCGCTCTTTTCCTCTCTGTTATTCCATTCCTTTTTTTTTGGCCAAGAACCCCCAAAAATCAACATGTCCCAACGGAACCCCCAGGCCGATGCCGTGGCCGATAGGGTCTTGAAGCGGGCCGAAGTTAGCAAGGTAAGAATTATCCAATGCTATATCCAGCTACCCTATAAATCTCATGCACGCAATAATATATTAACAAACTGCGTCGTCTTAGATCGCTCGTCGTCTGCAAGACCACTTGGCTCTAGCTCAGTTCAAAACTAAGCGTGGCTGGGAAGACTTGACCCTCGATAAGATTGAGCCCAAGGTGGAAGCCGAGCGTCAGCGTCTTTTAGCTGCGTCAGCACCCGAATGCGACCGATCTTCTGATTCTTCGTCCACTATTTCGGACTTTCCCTACCCCAGAGCTGCGAATGGTCTCATGAGCTCGCCGCTTAAGTCCTCGGCAACTCTATTCAGCGATGCTATCCTGACTCCCGGTGCTAGCGGCAGTGGTGGTATGGGTGGTCGTAGTCACAGAAAGCGTAGCTATATGGTATCTTTCGATGACGAGTTTGCTGCTGGACCTGGACCCGCGCGCACGCTATTCAACCCATCCAAGCGTTTCCGTGTTGAATCACCAACCGCTCACAAGTCGATATCCACCGGCCACAGTACCTGGAAGGGTCGTCACCAGTTGGCGCAATCGTCACCCATCAAGCCTCGGAAACATTATAATGCTCATCCGCAGGATGTCCCAAAACAGAGATCTACTCTGAAGCAACAACAGCTTCACCAGCAACAACAACACATGCTGCAACAACCAGTACAGCGTCACCAACCAGTTCATCAGATTCAGAAGCAACAATATTTCACCACTACGACTGGCCCCGACGAGCCTCTTTTCTCTGCCAGAGTACTAGACGATACTCTCACCTCGCCCACGTTCAATCTGACCTCGGATGAAGATGACGAAGTCCCTTTTAACTCGTTTAGTATCCGCTCTTCGCCACCTAGAACCCCCCCTATGCGCTCTCGTGGCCTTGCCCGCTCTCGTAACCTTGAGCTTGGTGCTACGATCCGCCCTGATGATGTTGTGAAGGATAATGCCGAGGGTGCCGGTCTTCTCATGCATTTGGCTACTTCTCCGACCGCGAAACGTCGGCCCTCAGCTTCTACCATCAATATGGCTGTTCTAGGTGGGCCTTCAAGTCGCATGGAGCCCCCTCGTACACCCCCATCTAAGAACAGCATGCTACCTTCTTCGTTAATGACGACACCTGGCGGAAGCAACCTATTTAACACACCGGGTCAGACTTTCGACTTCGCTGACTATGTTAACATCACCCCGAGTCCTGCTCAGAAGACATGGGCAAGAACACCTGTCGTCCTCCCTGGTGGAGCCAGGACGCCGTTGAGTGCTAAACGCATGGACTTCCCGTCTGAATTCCGGTAGTTCTCCACCTTGATTTAGTGGCTGGCCCTTACTAGTCACTAATAATGGGCTGATTCTTGTACATGTCTTTCTTTGTATTCTTGTTTCCACATATTAGACTTTTCTTCTTCGTCGGTTCTTTACGTTTTTCTTTTCTGTCTCACATTGTCCCAAGTTACTTTGATCAGTATTGGGCACTTTTCGATACCCTTCATCATTTATTTATTTCCTACATCTGGTAGCATCACTGTTGCTACTACGAATACTGCCACGGGTACCTCCAATAGATGTTCACACCTAGTTGCGACTTCGTCTTTTTTTCTCTTTCATTCAAACTTGGCCTCGTCTTTGTTTGGAGTTATTGTAATGAGGTTCGAAGAAGAGAGGTACTCTTGAGTGACATATGCTGTCTATGAGATACGCATACACATGTCTTGTTTATGTTCCTGATCTGTTACTGTTTCTTCTTTTTTTGCGCACGGGAGGATGTTCCCCTTTTGTTTGCCCGCCTCATGCTCTGTAAAAAAAATACTTACTTGGACTGGTATATTCTTAATATTACCAGTCTTTTGTTTTTTTCGATTCTTTGTTTACGTTCGGGATGGAGTTCTACTTTCAGGTTGTCTACTATTACTACTACTTCTATATGACAAAGGGCTTGTTACATGTTATTGAATATGTCTTACGAACATTAGTGTTCTTTCTCTGTTCTTATTTTTGTTATTAGTTTTCGCTATAGGCCATCCTTATATCTCACTAAATTTTACTACGTCTTACTCAATCCAAAGTACTTTTTTCTTTGTCGTGAACGTTTGCATAATCATAGAATGTAATCTGACAATTAGAAATGCCAGGAATTGTGTTGTTTGTTTGTTTGTATGAAACTAGCTAGAAACGGGTGACAAGAGTAAAAATGTTGTCTGATATAATAGGTTTATGTACCATATATGGCAAATTGAGGCAAGATAAGGTCAATGGAATAACAACAAGTGCAGGAATTTTTTTTCTTTTCTTTTATCACTAGTTATTCAAGTTTTTGCATCTGGTTAGTCTGACATTAATACATACAGATATATTTCTAACTATCTTCACGTCTTAGTAAGTCTTCTTTGTTGTCAACTTCAGAACTAGTAACAAGTGGCAATATGTATCTTAATTGGAATAGACACAAACACAGAAGGAAGTCACATTATGTTCATGTTTAAATAAATCTGATGTTTATGGATAAATATAAAAAAAAAAATTCTTTGAAACTTTATTGATAACTATTTGTACAGAGATTGTTATACTATTGTGAAAAATGAATTGAGCAAAGCAAGGGAAATTTTGATGAAGAAATATCCCAAACGCCAACTTGATTACCGAGGGCACGCTATGGCCTTGAGTACTTACTAGTACTAGTATGTACTGTGTTACTAGTATGAGATATGAAAGTTGTTATAAATGAGTACTATATGAGCTATAGCTTGTGATGTAGCTTGAAAACCAAGATAGAAAGCGAAGACTAAGTGGGATATAATAAAAAAGACAGATTACGCAAGATAAGCAATGAACTAAAAAAAGGCAAATGAGAAAATAAAGATATGAAAATAGGGTGGTTAGGTTTTCACCTTTCCAAACGAAGAGAAAGTATTATGAGAAGAAAGGGGGTTAAATCGATAGAGGAAGAGACAATTCAGAGAGTAGCGATGTCTCGAAGATGGAACGATGGAACTTATGACTTCGAAGTGCTCGACGTAGTTTGTGTATCCATCTCGACTTGTTAGTTCTAGTAGCCTTCCATGATATCGATCTATGTATTATAGTTCATATGCGAATTTAAAAGAAAAAGAAAAAAGGAAACATGACGTAGAAAGGAAGACCTTGAGGCGTAAGGAATGTAAAATCAGCAATGAACTGAAGGTGTGCTTTGTGTTGGCTAGATCATATAGGGCAGTAGAGCCAAGATCCCGTTTAGCATCAGCAAGAGATATCCAGTGACAATCTTCTATTTTAGTAACGCAGGTTGGCAGGAAGTGGTGGAACAGCTGGGGTATCGACACCCATGGTGCCGACATCTGGACCTGGATCCGACCAATCACCTAGAGACACTCCGCTTGACCACTTTGACGACAAACTATCACCACGCAGTCTTGCACCAATCGGACGTTTGGGTGACCGTGCGGTTGCTGAAGTGCTGTTACTGTTGACACTGATACTCGAATCAGGACGTGTCATGGACGTTGCAAACATGGGCATCGGTGGGATAGGAGGTGATGAAGAGCGGGAGGTTTCTGTGTCAAGATCGAATGGATCCGAGCGGAACTTGCTGCGGTACTTATGGCTGGCAATGCTACCATATGACGACCGGTAGATAGAGTCGAAAGGACTCTTGGGAGTTTTCGGTGTTTTGGGGGTCCTTGGGCCGCGCGATACTGACTTGCCACGGGTCTGCTGCAGAGCGGCCGCATAGCTGGAAGGGCCGGGATTTGGTGCCTCGTTAGCATCTGAGAACGGATTGGCCGACTCAGGCTTCGCTGGCAAAGCGTTCTCGTCACCGAAGGGGTTACCGCCAAACCTGATGCTAGATAGCAGTTGATCTGTTGAGCTGGCGCTATTACTAGCAGAGTGATTAGCTTGACGTCGTTGGGTCTCTCGTTGAACATCATTGGAGTTCATGCCAAGATATGTCAAGAAGTCAGGCTTGGAGCCAATCTGGGAGCCTGGCTCAGGACCGACACTGCGTACAACATCGTTGTCGTTTGACTCGTCAACCCGTGAGCGGCGCATCTTGCCCACCATACTAAAGGCCCAATCTCTGGCACGATCTTTGGCAGCCACTGCACCAGCAACCATGGCCTGCTTATGAGATAGAGGTGGGGTTGCGCGGCTCATGATCGAAGTTCTTCCGGAGCTAGCCTCGGTTGGGCTGAACTGACTACGAAGCTTGCTCATATTGTAAGCAAGAGCGGCCTTGAACTTTGCCGAACGAGGCGTAGGACCCGCAGAGTTCTGATCAATGTTGTACTGTTGCTTTTCATACATGGCCCTCTTACGAGAGACGCCCGCAGTGAGAGATGGATCTACTGTCAATGGCGTTAGTAGAGTACTGCGACGCTTCTTGATCTGGCGCTTGCGCCACCACCATAGAAGGAGAGCAATCAAAATCACGAAAAAGAGACCACCCAGCACGCTTCCGACAATAGCACCGACTGGGGTGTTGTTGTCATTGTTCTGGGAACTCTGCGTGATATCATTGGTCGACGTAGGGTTAGAGTTTGCCGAAGTAATGCTCTCGGCAATGCCAATGGTTGTGATCTGCTCGGCAGGCGTGCTCGATATCGTCTGCTTGCCTGTCGTTGTGGTGGTGATTGAAGAGCTAGTGTCTACGGCATCATTGTTTGCTGTGCTAGAAGTAGACGAAGTCTGTATAGTGTTGCTTTCTGAACTGCTGCTAGAGGAAGAACTGCTGCTACTCGAGACTGGTGTCACAATTGCAAGGCCATTGTCAGTGCTAGAAGTAGTGGGCACCGGGGTTGAGGTAGTCACAGGCGTTGTTGATGTTTCGGGAGGTGTAGACGTCGATGAAGCTGTGGTGACCTGTGGGGTCGTTCGAGGGGCGGCAGTAGTAGACGTCGAAGATGAAGATGAAGACGAGGTAGATGTTGAGGTAGAAGTGGTAGATGTCGAACTTGACGTTGATTTTGAAGTAGAAGTCGATTTCGATGTAGACCGTGAAGATGAGGAGGATGATGAAGAAGACGAAGAAGACGAAGAAGACGAAGAAGATGAAGAAGAAGACGAAGAAGAAGACGACGAAGACTTAAATGTCGAAACGGCTTCGGCCGTAACACTGCGAGGAACAGCCGTACAACGACGGTTGTTGACAGTGGTGATGAAAGCACCTGAAGTGAGATTCGGACTGGACATCTTGGACCAAGTGAATACTAGACAACGTTCTACAATATTCGTCTTGTGAAGACAGTCTCTAAGAACGTCGTCGAGTCTCGACTACAAGCGAGAAAATGTGAGAGTAATCCGTGTGTTTGTTTGTATCGCTCCGGGCGTATATGTGGGTGAATATTGATGGTGAGACTCTTCAAGAGTGCGCCGAAGAAAGGAGAGAGAGAGAAGCGCCAGTTCTCATGGGAATGTCGAAGAATGAATGAATCGAAAGAAGAATACCAAGGACCGGCCGAGATTTGGTGGAAAGAAGGGTTGCTTAAGCCTGATACTCCATCTAGAATAGCTCAACCGTGATCACAGGAAGCCAGGAAGAGAAGAGAGAAGAAGAGCCGACTTTGGTCTAGGGATACTGCTGTTGTTGATAGGAAGATGGTTCCAGACAGTAAGTAGATAAGCGGAACTGATCGAAAGCTGGATTATAAAGATGAAAGGGTCGTAGGCTCTAAACTAAGCAATGAAGAATGAAACGAGAAGTAAAAAGACACAGATAAACAGCCAATGCTATAATATTTGGTGTTCATGCAGAATATCGGCTGGAGTGGCGTTGCCTGACTGACTCTGCTTCCTTCTACTTAAACAGACACTATATCGGAATAGATTTAGTTGGAGAGGAAGAAAGAAAGAAGAAGAGAAGAAAAATCTCAGCACAGCCTTCAAGGTGTGCGGAAACCGGGAGCGTAGATGTTTTAAGAAGATCGAGCCGGAAGAAAAGGATAGGAAATAAAAGATATGATTAATAGAATTAAAGCCGAAAGAGAATAATGGAGAACTCGAAACAACGAAGCCGCCAAGTTTGAAAGGGAGATTAAAAACAAGTAAAGAATGAAAATAAAAAAGAATACAAATTTATTAAAGGAAACAAGTATGTGTCCCAACAACAGAACAGGCAAAGGAAGTGAAAGGAAGCGAGGGGAGGCAGCTGCTCGTTTGACCATTCACGATGCTACCTCTTATTTGTTGCAGTACCCACGCTCGCGGCAGGTGCGACGAAGAGAGCTTCCCACCTTCTGTGCACAAACGTGCAGACTAGGAAGAGATGTGATTACAGAGCAGAGCAAGTACCTGAGCGCAGTTGTTCAACTTCCTGCATGATAAGACCCGATCTCATACTTGTCTCGTGATGCCTGTGAGATCTTCCCACTTAGCTAGTTCGCCGGCGAGCTGGAGTCGGTTTTGTATAGTTATATAGCAGCAATACTTTAACTACTTTGAATAACGAACTAACCCCTTCATATCCGTGAAAGGTAGCCTTGATCAAGCTTTGCTCTAATGGGCTATCAACAACGGACAGCAGAACCACTAGGCAAGAAGAACCATAATTTGTTTACCCTCCCGATATAGCCTTCGTTTTGATTTGCATAGGAATGTGATTCTCCGGTCAGCTTTCGACCCTTTGCTTTCGTCTTCCTTGGTCGAATAGGCATGCTTGCTATTACCACGTCTGTTTGCCTGTCCTGTCAGAAGAAGAGATGTACATAGATATGTGCCCCGTTGGCCTGTGCCCCTTCAGCCAAGAAGTTTAGTCTGCTTCACCACCCATATAAAGAAGAAGAAAAGCTTGCATTGCTTAGTGACATCTACGAGTACTATTCTCATACAATGTCGGCAAGGTAGTCTAGACTAATGCCCAGCGACTTACTTGCTTGCCCCTTGCATGTTCTGCGACAATCTTGACGCGCGAATAAGCTTCAGGTGCGACGCTCTGGCCAACACTATTTTTCATCGAGCCAATAACCGTCTTTGAGTATGCCCAAGAGTCCGGGGTCCTAAGAGTTCCTAGCTTCGCTTGTAAGTGCAAGTCAATCCAGGTAGCCCAAATCTGACACCTTTTATCGACGCCCTTCATTTTAGAGTATCCAAGGTCACGAAAGAGCAATAGGTATCGATTATCGTTAGATCATTATACCGGTTTTTTGCTTCATAATCGCTTAAAACGATAATACGAAATGAAGCTGACAGATCATAGTACAACCACTCTTTCCGTGTGATAACTTGATTGATCTACAGTTCACCTTCATATCTATGTAAATATATGCATGTTACTGTTATGCTTTGCTACATATTCAACTACATAGACATTTGTCTTCTTATCAAACTTGTCTACTACTCAAGCACGGATACCATTATTCATACTGTCCGTGTCCAGATAGACACCCAATCTCTTCCTATGTTCCAATATTGTAGCATAGCACCTGTCTCGGCGACAGAAAAAGAATATACTCTTCCTACCGGCTTCCTCGAAACGTCGATTGACTAACCAAGACATAATCTACGTAACTACACAGAATCATATAGAAGTTTATTCCCTCATTATCAAGCTAGTTTTTAATGAGAAACGCCGCTAATTCATATTTTCCTCTTCGTAATCCTCATCTTCCTTTCGAAACTTAGAAAGCCGACGTCTTCCATCTGCAGCTGATGCTGGCAATCTGTCGATAGTCTGTAGCTTGAGACTGGCTTTTCGCTATATGCTCCACAGCATCAAGGTCTACCGTTGCTTTCCAAGCTCTTTTTTTGCTGTACCATTTTGCTTTCCTTCTGATGTCGCGGGGCTAGCCTCTGGATGGTGATCATCCCACCCCACGGACCATGCGCCGTGACATAGGAGTATCTGGCCGTATAATGCCCCTATATTAAAATACCACCCCAGACAACTAACTGCAAACCCTAACAGTACCAAACAGAATATTTCAGTAACTATGTGTAAGTCAAACATTGAACCCTTGCATGAAAGCATAGTGTGATAACCCGCAACTTAGTTGCTAACAAGCTCTGGATCGTTTGTCCCAAAGAGACGAAATCACATTCTATGCGGTGATGACCAAAGCTTAAGTTAATTTTTATACTGCGTTGATGTATCTAGCCTATAGTTACCTATGTATATGTATGCCGCCCATATCTTAACTCTACTTCAAGCTCATTATGATAGAGAAGTTTAGCTCAAAAATCGCAATATCATCATCCGCCCGATCCGGACGTGAATGACAGCTCAACTACTCATGGTTGATATCAAAACCAACTATTAAATTCTCCTATATCTTTCCTTTAGCGAGTATAAGTTCCTATCCATTGTCGTTACTACAAATGAACGCCAACCCGGAGAAAATTTAGGACCATTGTTTATATCGTTTCTCTACCTTTTGTAGTCTCTTTACTCCTTTACATCACCTTCGTATTCCCTTTTGGGTCAACTTACTTGTCAAAAAGTAAATCGTAGATGGAGACTGGGCAAAAAAAGGAAAGCTCATGGCCCCCTCCTCAATCTCGATAGAGTCGAAAATGTATCTGAGAGCCCAAAATTTGCCTAGTTCTTCGTTATATCCAATTTTACATTAGGTGATCATGACAAGCAATAGATACAGATATCTCGGAGATAAATCTAGATATTTAAACAAATTACCTTTGACGACTGGAAGAAACCCCTTTTGGCAAGTCTTGATAGTATGTTATTAACATCCGGCCGAGGCTAGCTTTGAGACATAGTTTGGCTGCGTGCTTTTCTTACGGTCTAGAGTCTATTGGCGAGATTACCTTTACTATGATGCTTGTTGGATATTGAGTCAATGAACCACGGTTCTCAGTAGGCTACCACAGCATCATATCTATACTGAAGTTTACATGTATATCAAGCAGGTAAAGTCAATGGAGAGAATGCCAAGTTATACTAGATTTGGGGGTTTCTATAGTTAGTTGAATATAATAATATCTTAGTCCTGTGCCAGCCTCAATTGTCTATACATGTACTATATAGTGCCAGCTAAATATTCCACTTTTGACAACCGTTTGCTGCTTTTCTTTTTTGTGCCTTTTGATATCATCCTCTGTGTTCTGTTTTGCTAAAAAGAATGAAGAAACTGTGAAGTCCTCTTACCCATGTCCATTCTGAGGCTGGCTATCATGACACAACGGGTATAGTCAGAGAACGAACAAGGATGATCCTCCATTTGCATCTTTTACAGGTTTGACATTGACCTTGTGGTCAGCTTTGACTTTTTTCCTTCCAAGGTACATACCCAGCAAAAGATCGCCGTTTGCTCTCTTTTGTATTCGACTGCTGTATTCGACTGCCTATCTACATACATGTAGCATATTTGTAGTTTACTCTTCTATCACGTTTTATTGATTCGGTTCCTTACCTTTTGTTCACATGGATTCTACTATGATTGTTCTGACTATAAATTGAGTGGCGTAGATATCCTCCGGTTGCTGCATATATAACTCTGTGTCATCGGTGGCTTTCTTTTCAACATCAAGTTTTCTAGGTACATGCTTGCCAGATGAGCGTGGAGATCCTGTTCTCACATGGCTCAGAGCATCTTGGTACTCCGAGAATTCCTGTTTACTCGTATACGTAGACGTATTTCGGTTCGGGAATACTTACCTAGCGCTTCTGGAAAGGAGCTGTCCTAGGGAAAGGTTTGAATCAGATAGAACCATGATTCTGGTAGTCGGAGCCTAACTACAGCTAGGCAAACAACTTGAGCTTTAACACTGGAGCAGATGACCAAGTTATCGCCATACATGGAATTATAATTACGTTATGTGACTGACGTAATCTCTTGAGGCCATTCACCTATCTCAATAACCGTCTTTCAGAATACGAATAGGAAGAGGAAGAGAAGGGGTTTATGGCTTTGTGTTAAACCGGCTCATGGTCCTGCGACTGATAGCAGTAAATTCACATATAACATCCTCTTCCATACAAACAACTACCATAAACTAGCCCTACTTGGTCCGACTCTTGGCAGACTGGTTCCTTACGGTTTCTTTCACATGTAGTTGGGTGCACTTGGTACAGGCCAGTTCGTGATGATAGGAGTCTTGAAGACTGTGATCTTAGACGTCATTTCAAAGTGAAACCGATCCTAGTTATCTTTTCGATAGACGAACCAAACTTCAACACATCCCAGCCACTCACGAATCCCAAGGCTTGAAAATAACGCATGAAAGAATCCAAGTATGTGGCACTGAAAACATATGCGAGGATAGCGGCTTGATAGATCCTGACGACTGTTTTGTGCAATTTCCAGCCCCTCATTGAGATGGATTATATGGAACTACACACCTCTTGGTTTTTGCACTCAACTAGCTCGATGCATGCTATTTTCAGATATCATATATATATATATATATATATATATATATTGTTCATACGTATGGATTACAACAAGATGAAGCCTAGTAAGATCATTAGCATTGTTCCTTCAGATCACCATGGACATTCAATATTTCTACGGGTTCATTATGAATGCCATTATCATGTTTCTCAATATAGATTGTTCCATTCGATTTCTTGATTCTAGAAGGTTCATGCAACATTCTTGTCTTGCCAGTATGTAACAGATGATGTTTGAGAAATTAAGTCCACTTTTACATATAGTAATAGACTGGATATGGATAGCAGAGCCGTAATATTTGTGTACAGATAAGCATAAACATTTGCACTGTTTTGCCTTTATGCCTACCGTTATACGATCACAATCTTCTTGATCTTGGTATGTAAATCTCACTTGAAACTATACATATGTATAAGCAAGAAGATGAGAGGCTCTGATGAGCTGCATCTCCCACGCGAGTATGATCGTCTAGATAACAATGCATCTAAATCAAGATACATGTAGACAGCGAGAGCCGTCTGTCTTAAGCTCGGTTAGCGGACTGGCAAATGTACCGCTTGATCGCTACCTTACGCATGTCAGAAGATACTCTGGTTTAATAAAAAGCGGTAATGTCGAGAATACTTGACACCCTCTTACGGGTAGTAAAGAACAACGACAACAAGGACATACATACTCTAGAAGAGTCAGATGTCTTGCTGTTGTCTGTACTGTATTGGAAACAAATGCGATGCACAATATACTCTGGCTACTAGAGGCAAAGAAAGAAGAAGGAAAGAGTGGATTGCTCTTTTATTATACTTATTTTTGTTACTAGTGTCGATCAATCGTCAACGTTTGCTGTGAATGCTATCAAACACGCTTAAACAAAACATAAGCCATCTCAGCAGATCTATTGCGACATATCGAGATGATCATACGCGGGATTAGCGTGAGTGATAACCCTTATTTGTTTGGTTCTTTCCTAGGCTTGTAATCTTATGAACTTCCATATTCAATTAAAATGTAACTTGAAGCTACATACATACATTTGTACATATGTACACATGTATAGAAACGAGCAGCGTTGATGACAACATATAATTTCGAAACTGAAGTTGTGTAAGCACAAACCCTAAACAGAGGTATCTGAACCATGTATAGGGTTATTACGATATGACCGGGGATACTACGGGTGATTGTTTTCTTTGAGGCTGATATTGAGCTGCACGTCGCCACTAGAACAAATTTGGTAATCTACATGTACGACTATTCTTTGGTAACGGAGTGAAATATAAGATACATACATACATGTAATGTTGACTAGTCATAGCACTAGCAATAAACATATGTAAGGTGGCTTTAAACATGATGCTATCTCATGCAATATATTGCCCATAGATACGGTTCCGTCGCTAATGGTGGCACCAATCTTCTATCGAAGCCACTATCACTGACACTGCCCACGCCGCGTCGAGCAGACCGAACAGGTAACACACATAGATAGAGAGATAGATAGACACGTATTATGTATATACATTGCATTCATACGACGCACACATGCAGTCCTTTTGGGTCCATGCATAGTCACCCTAATCCATCCATGTCAGCCTGCGAGGCACGCGGGCCAGTCAACGGAAGAAAAGCCTGCCTCGGACATAAGAGAGAGGAGAGATAAAATAGACAGAAAGAGGGAAGGGGAAGGGAGGAGGAGGGAAAATGAGGAATCGAAGTAGACGAGAACATGATAAAAAGGAAAAAAAAAAAAAAAAAAAAAAGGAAAAAAAGAAAAGGACAGCCAGTATTACGACAAGCTAGCCAATGAGCGAGTATGTTTTGGCGCAGTCGACTGCAGGCTGCAGGCGATGCAGACGGTGCAGGAGCATCCCGGATGGGTCTTGGGTTGACTGTTCTAAGAGCTTGGGGAGCGCTCGCCATATTATGTTTTTGCCTTTTTGCTTCTGTTTCTTGCGTGGCTTGCTCTGTATGCATCATGTTATATGTAAATGTATGTACATATATATGTATGTAGTTGTATGTGGACGGACGAACTAAGGTGCCACTAGCTAGGCGCTTCTGACGAAAAGGTTCCGTTTGCAACCCAACCTTTTGTTTTGGCGAGATGCGAGCTTGTGTTGGTAGTGCATCGTTGGGCAGAATGTGTTGGTGGGTCGGCGACCGCATACATCAGCCACTCGTGCGTTGGATAGGCTCGACTTTGACTTTGTTTAGCGGCTAGAGTTGCGTCTTGATAGAGGCTCCAGTCTCTACACGCTGTATACATGATCCAGCTGTACAGCATTGCAACTACGTCTGATAGGTTATCAGTCAGCCTTTGTTTTGTTTTTTCTCTAGTCTTGTCGACGAACTCGCTTGTTTATGGGCCTGTTCTGCCCGGGCGGGTCCCTTTCCTTCTTCCTCCGGCTGGCAACTTCCACGGACCTCCAGTTGGCTGTCAGGACAATGGCAAGTGGGGCGGGGACCCTACAGGACCCCACAGTTACGCCTGCCTTTCAGGAGCTTGGTGCGGGGAGGAAGCGACAGGGAAGAAGCTTCATGGAACGGGAATAAATCAGCCATGGAAAACCGCCAAGCTTGGTGTTTAGGCGGAAGAAAAGGAACAGTCGATTGATTCATTAGTCGCATGTCTTGCAGCAAGCCTCCGCTAGTTAAATTTTAGTAGAATTGATTGACTACACAGCAGAAGAATATTGAGAGTTCGAGACTGCGATAAGAAGAGAAAGCAGAATAGACATAGAAACACAATCTCCCGACAGGGAAATTAGCCGCTGTTGGATGGCTATCACATCAGCGATGGAATCATCTATTGCTAGCTCTGTTTTCAGTTAGCAAGTCAGTGCTAGCACTAGCTGTAATTATAGTTGTAGTAGAAGCAACCAAGCAACCAAGCTAGTAGCTTAGGCGGCCGTCTAGAAGCTATTACTACCCGAGGCAAGCTAGGCCTTGTCAGTTATTGCATCTATTCACTCCATCTCATCGATATCCAACCGTCCAGCCATCAACCATCAGCCATCATCCATCCTGCCTTACCTAGCCGTGCATTGCAGCAGCTGCCGTCGCTCTTTGCACGCATTCTTGTCTACCCAGTGCGTATATAATTATAGTTGTATGTACGCATGTGTGTAGTTGTGCATATTGAGCATATATACATATATGCATACATGCACGCCTGAGCCTAGTCCACACTACCTACCTCCCAGCATCCGCACATACCCTACAAGCCCATATGTGCATACGTACATGTACCAGCCAATATAGTTGTCGGTCCCATTGACTGTATGCAATGGCTGTATGCATTGGCTATATGCACATCACATCACATCGCATCCACCCGTTCACACGTTTGCCCGCCTACAACTAGGTCTCGATTACTTTGACTGACTGCTTCACTACCAGAAACGGTGGCAAGCAACGGCCGCTATTACACCAAAACCAGTAGAAAATGCAATAACAAAGGCAACAAAATATTTGCTACTGCCGCATCAGCCCGAGCTCCCCTCTTCTTAGTCTTCCAAGCTGAGTCCCCGGCTTTCCTTCTGTCCATTTCTTCTCCTTATTTTTTTATTCTTCTCTTCCAACAGCCAGACCGGACCATCTCTTGTTCCCGTCTCTCTTTCTACCTTCTCTTCTTTGGTCTCTCTCCGATCTTTTCAAACAGTCATCATCTGTTGAACTGCATCTGCCAAAGCCTCAAGGACGTAAACACAGCTAACTACCAAAGCGCTTTCATTTACTGCCGCTCGGTCGTCAGTCACCGCCTTTGACCGTCCATCCACGCATCGTTCAATCGTCTACGGCCGGATACTTCCAGACTGTGACCAGCCTGCTGTTCTGTCCCGCCCAGGCAGTCCTCTTCTTTTTTTCTTGTGATTGTGCGTCGAGTCAGCACTGGTACTTTTTTTTCTTTCCTTTCTCTTTTTCTTTTTTTCTTCCTGTCTATTCCTCCATCGTTTGTTCGTTTGTCCATCCTGGTCCCAGCCCCTCATCTACGGCCACGATAATACCCCAACAACTGTTCACACTACGGCCATAGCAATTAGTTGCTATCACCCAAAACTCGACTACTAGAATTTCCTCCTGACTTAGATCTAGATCCAATTCGTGTGTGCGAGTGCGTCGGTCAGTACCTGCAGCTTGGCCATCTTGGATTCCTCATTTGTCTACCCGCCTCTCTATACTGTAATCCAAGACGCAGTCAGACACAATTTCGGCTCTAGCTCCAACTCCAGTCGCGACAAACCAAACAGTAACGACCTTGCCATTCGTGTAACTATCAAGCCTTTTCGCACCACTTAACTTCTCACCAGCCATGTTCACCATCAACCTAGGCTCTATCGGTAAGTTCTTGTCTTGCACCATTGTCACAAAGGGCTGTCGGCCATCTTTGCTATCCCTTCTTCTTCGAACTCCGCACTAGCCCTACAGCAGCGTTAGCTTCACTATCCTTGTGCTTGTTAGGCGGCACGGCCTAAAGTCTAGGCTGTGTCTGCCGAGTCGCACCTATTGGAATCCATTCTGTTACGCTAGAGCCCATTTACTAACAAGCTTTCCAGCCAATGTGCGCGCGCGACCAAAGATTGACCGGTCCGAAGTCCCTGCGCCGACTCCTATTGTCTTCCCTCCGCCCGTACCGGCTCCTTCGAGCTCCGCTTCCGACGTTTCGAAGAAGAATCTGGTCTACCACCTCCAGGCTATCTACCGCCCGCACGACATCAACGCCGATCTATTCAACAAAATTGGCTTAGATATCAAGTATGATGTCACTCCCGAAGAGGTCATTCCCGACCCGTCTTTCTTACCAAATTTTGCCGAGTGGGACAAACTGAGCTTCGATGAATCCCGCGAGCTGGACAAGACCATACGCAAGAAGATGCCCAGCGGTCACTTGACTCCCGGTGCTACTGTCTACCTAGACCGCAAGAAGGAGCTTAGCTACCCCAACATTGTCGCCTTCCGGAACATTCGTCGTCTACCTGCCGAGCCTGGAACCCCACAGCCTCGTCTTGGTAACTCGTACGACTTCTTTCGTCACCTAGAGACTTTCACTGGTTTCTGGAACGACCCGACTGAGGACTCTGCGGCTTCCGGCAACTTCAATTTGCAACGCAAGTCGGCTCTTGTTGACGCTGATGGCGCGAAGGACGCTGCAAAGGAAACCCCAGGCGGGCCTGAGCTTGTACTTGCCGACTCCGATGCTGACTACTTCCGAACTCAAAAGGGTGAAGAAATGCCCAATGAATATCGCCACAACCTTGTTAATGCCTTTATCAAGTTGATTGCGTACGACTTCGGCGGCAATACTACCATGGCCCGTGCCGAGCCTCGGTTGCACATGTGCACTCCCACCACCCCAGATGATCCAGTTGCCCCTCGCCGTTCATACGTCTCCTCGGCCTGTTCGTGGGTTTTTCGTACACCAACTGACCGCTCTTCTGCCAGAGCTGGTATCGTAGAGGGTCCTGTTGTTGCTGTTTCGGCCCGTTCCACCACTGAGTTTATCGATGACATGGACGTCTGCCAGGATATGGCTCGCGAAATCGTTGCTGTCATGGTCACCGCCCAGCACCGTGACCGTGATGGCAAGACTGAAAAGAGATTCGGTGAAGATGCTTGGTGGACGACTAAGCATCGGTGGGGTGGTGGTCCTGGCGGCCCCATTGGCCGCGAAATCGACCCTAATGACATTGCCGGTGATAAGGATGCTGCTCCACAAGCAGCTAAGCCCAAGGAGCCTGAAAAGCCGTCTAGGCCGTCGTTCCCGGGTCTACCGTCCAACAAGCGTGTCAAGAAGACACCAACACTAAGCATATATGACAACTACCGTAAAGTGCGCCCTCCGTCGTCGCACTGGGATGCCAAGACCAAATACCATGCCGTTGGTCGCATCCCTGGTGCTGGCTATGATGATATCTTCTTAGTTAGCGGGCTGTATCACCACATCTGCATCATCCGTGTGCGTGTTCCCATGGCACTATTGAGTATTCTAGATGGTGACGTCGAAAAGTCTGATTACAACAAGTTACAGATGTGGCGCAGCAAGTGGTTCGATATGTTCCAGCTAGAGGATAGACTGGAGGGTTTGCGTCTAATGTGGGGTATCATGGCCTACCAGATCCGGGACCCGGCCGTGGACGTTCCCATGTCGGATGCCGCTTAGGGGCGCAAACGACGTAGAATGCTTCACTTGTTAAAGGCCTCCTTTGGCGGTAGTTTCAGAACTGGCTCTAGTATTACTCTTGCTTCTATTACCAGGACTACAAACGCTACCAGTGCTACCAGTGTCACCAGTAGTAACAACAATAGTTGTAGCAGCAGCAGCAGCAGCAGCAGCAGCAGTGGGAGTAATATCATGGGCGGTGGAGCCAATATGAGTGGTTTCAGGGGAGGATGTGCACGATTACGAAGTAGAAGTAAGACCAAGATCAAGGGCAAGGGCAAGGGCAAAAGTAAATGCAAAGGCAAAACGAGGGCACATAAATCCTGATCTGATGTCTTTCCTGCCAGGTTTTTTCACTTACATTTTGGGACATTTTGGCGAATTGTATGCTGTTATTATATGGCGTGGCTATCTAAACAAGCCAAAGTTATTTTATCTCATGGAAAGGCGAAAGTTCTAGTATCTTAGCAACTTAAAAATAAGCAGAATGCCCAAGAACACGAAAATTGGAAACCTATTCATGTCATTCTATGTTGTCTATATGCGTAATCATGTATATTCATGTGATGCAAGCACACATCTATCAGTCTAACGATATGTACTATCTAGGTTGATACACACTTATACAGCATGTCAGACTACGTCCAGTATTGAGTGTCGTCCATGAAATCATTCATCTTAGGTTTTCATAATTTCAGCATTGGTTCTGTATTACATCCAAAATTCGCTTGAGGCAGCAGCACATATATTTATATGGATATCATCTCCCCGAATAATCATTAAGAGATCGTCGATAGGCAGACGTTGCCCTCAGTTACTAGGTCAACTCCGATGTCTTAAGTTTCCCTTGTATTAGCTAATACACATACATCTACAGTATCGAAATACAGAAGTGTCAATAAAAGGGACCTCAAGATGAGGAGGGGAGAGGGTCTACATACATGTGTATCTGTAAGCCATTAGAAATGAGAGGAAATCAAGACCAAACTACTCGTCTGACAAGACGATCATATTCCTCGGCATCCTAAGTCTATCTTCCAATATATCTTCGTTCGCCATATTGGTGGAGTTGTTCACGCTAAAAGATATAGTATGCTTTGATGAGAGAGAAAACGGGGAGGCCTCTTTGATGATATCTGTTGCACAGCCGTAAATTGACCGGTGGGAAGAAACGTTAGTTTCCAGTGCCATACAAGGGGCTCCTTTTTTTTACTGTGGAGATATTGTTTTTCATTGCATTTGGTTCGAGTTAAGTATACTATCATATACCACTCATTATATGTTGAATTTTCTCTTCCACCTGCAGACATGTAGTGGAGATACATGACAGAGACCCCCCCTCCCCTTCGCCGTTGATGTTACTAGAGACGTCGGCAACGTATTTGTACATACACATCTGTATGCACCTGTATGACAATCTAACTGTCTTTGACTACGAATCCTTTCTTTCAAGACCTTAAACACAATCTGATGCTTCTTCTCGTTGTCTAAACCCCTATCACCATGACTTGGTATCAATATCGGTCACAGCAATAGTAACAATTAAGAATAGTTCGTGTTCATATTTCCACATCAATGTTTCCTGTTATCTATCTTTTCCCTTCTTATCCCGTTTGATCTACCCACATGTTTGCCCCCTCCAAGACATGCTGGTACCATAGAAGCTGGACATAAGTCAGAATAGAAAGTAAATGCACACAACAAGAAATAGAATAGTAGTTTTACATACGATGATACTTTGTCTTGGTTTCAAGAGTTCAGCCACTAGTTTTTGAGATGTTGTATGGGCAAATAGGGCGTCAACTTAAAGAAAACATGAAAGTGAAACACGAACAAGAGAGACCATTTTGCTTGTTTGATAGATTCAGTTGCTTTTGGGGAAACATCTGTATGAATCATTTATGACTTGTCACTATATGGTAAACAAAATAAGCTCTCAAGTTGGATATATGGGATATGTTGTTTTGTCATTGAATATTCTCCTTGAGGGCAACATCGAGTCTCTGGTAGAGTATAGTCTGTAGTCTACAATTTGAGGGGAAGGGAAAATAATGTCGCCCCTGAGAGATGATGAAGTAGAAAAGAAACATAGGAATACGCCGACGGTGAAGCCAATGAAACAAAAATCGACAAAAATCGACTTAGTTCCTAGCAAACTTGAAGCTGGAGTTCTAGTCTTGGTGGGTACGTATCAACGCTACTCATTCAACTTATCTATCTACATTTATAAAATATTATTCTGTATCCTATAGCCCCGTAGCTGACATTCTATCATTTTGTATATCTGCTGTTCGAGGATCGTTGTATCTAGTGGCATGGCTGCATGTGATGCATGTATAGGGTGTAGTACATGTAGGTATAAGACGTCTTTAGTAAATTATCAACACCAACAGTAGCCAGCTTGCAGACACTCGTTGTCCCTTCTTCCTTCCCCTCAACTCGGACATCAGCCAGTCGATCGGAATGGAATGGAACTCATACAGAAGGATAGGATTTCTCTTCTACTCTCGGGCATATACGCCGATATCAGGATTCTTAGTCGAGGTTCACGACGAGAACCTGGTATAAATGTGTTTTCAGGGCACAATCA
The DNA here is from genome assembly GCA_001513805.1 of Davidsoniella virescens. Classification (NCBI taxonomy): domain Eukaryota; kingdom Fungi; phylum Ascomycota; class Sordariomycetes; order Microascales; family Ceratocystidaceae; genus Davidsoniella; species Davidsoniella virescens. The sequence continues at coordinate 39,956 of LJZU01000112.1, forward strand.
GACAAGTCTCCTCTGAAAAAGGATGAAGGCAGGCACTAACATAGAACGGTATAGCCTCCGAATGGATATGTGATACTATAAATGCTCCCAACACTATATAGTCTAGTTTACTTCTAAGTGCCACTTTTATAGATAGCCATCTCTTCCGTAGCTCATTTTGTCCCTGAGATATCCTACTTCGTATCAATAGTATTTACAACAATTTAGTCTCTCCCTACAAAAAAAAAGACCACAATGCCAGCGAAGGATGCCAAAAGAATCGTGACTTCGAAGTCTGCACCAAGTCTTCCTATAACGCAGACTCCAATGCAACATGGGAAATTACTCGGTAGATGAACTGAGATGCAATGTAAAGGAGACACGTTTTCTCCTTCTTCCTATCCTTTTCTAAAAGCTTGAGTTAAGTGCCAGATAGGCAAAGGTAGAAACATCCAGCATTGATTTGGTGTTCGATATAGCATTACCTTAACCCTAATATTGCATGCGGGTTTCAAACTCCCTACTTATATGCTGGGTCTTTTGTACAACTCATCAATCTTCTTGATACATGGAAATATAAGGAGGGAGCGTTACATCTCTTGCTATCTTGAACCCAGCCCCCATGAACCACACTTATCCTGCTACTCCGTAGTTCCATAGTTGCCGTTGTTCTAAGTGTGCTTACATATTTGGCAAACACTATAAATTACCGATCGGTTAGCCTATTAGTAGTTTAGTGTACATGTACAGATATATAGTAAGCCATTTTTTTCTCTAAGGATCATCCGGCCGACAAGAGATTACGTGAATGGCAATAGTGGCATACTTTGTCAGTGTTTCCTCTCTTAACTCTATAAACCAGCCCTTTTCGATCAGTTGCAGCGCATTATAAAATCGGTCTAGACAAGCCCTTCAACCAATCCTAGGCCATTGAAGCGCCAAGCCGGAGTTGTGGGAGCCCAGGTGCCACCACGCAAATGGGAATATTTCCTGACAGTGAAACAATCAATGAGCTAAATCTTTTTGTCTGGCGGTAAATCACGGGGTATATATCCTGGATTTGATAGTGAAGACATGTATTTGATTTTTGTTGGTTTTTGGATTCTATTACTGAGCATTACCTTGAGTGCGCAAATATATGCACCTTCAATGTGAGCTATCATGTTTTGTTGTTTTTACGGTCAGTCTTTCCATTACAAGCATCACGTTATCGACGTGACGGAGCAACGGAAAACAAAGGAGGTATTCTTACTTTCATATTTCCAAATCCTCGAATCTCTTACATGTCATAAAAAACAGAAAATGCCTTTTGTTTGTACAGCACACGATGCATCAATAAGCAAACGAAGATGTAAACAGATAGTACTTATACCTTCTTCCAAAGGAACACAATACAGAGACATGTGGAGATGGCCAATCTTTCTCAAAGAGCGAAAACAAGCTTAGAAGCAGCCTTTTTTCCTCCCAGTATACAGACACTTTGGTGGCCTAGTCTAAGACAACGTCTGGTGCGAGACGGCTTAGGTTCTTTTTTTCTGTGATTGTATAAGATTTGAAATGACGATAGTTATCTGTTTATAGTTCGAGATAGCGTGTGATCAAATGTCTTTTCTTAGAATTTCTTCGATTTACTGATCTCCTCAAGTGGTTTTCCCTTGAGAAGGGCTCTGAATGCAAGTGCTCGCCAGCCCCCAACGTAATAGGCCTCCATCCTTCCTCTCCTCCAAGCCACGAGATTTGTCTATACATAGTTAGGTACCGATATGTGTATTGCTTATCATATCCAAATAGGGTCTCGATATTTGCAATATCATCTATACATACATCAGTGTAATAGCATAAATACAATATGTAGTTGGATTCAAGCATGGCCAGATTTTGTCCGGGGCCCTTACTTGTGCCATTGGATCGTGAAAGGGAACAATAATCCGCATGTTTAATGAGTGGCATGACATCTGTACATAAGTAGCATGGCACAGCCATGCAGTATAGTTATACATGTGTGATGTACACACATACAGATACAACTAGTTTTTTATTACTGGTACTCACTACCAGTCTTGTTGTTGAAACAGTTGCATTATTGCTTGTCCTATTATATTGGCAGATCCTCGGCTTCTCCGTAGATCAGCAAAAAGTCGTAGTTTGTTCTCTAATTCCGCAGCGGCACATATTGACCACGATGATTTTCACAAGGGAGGGACGGACTAGTCTTATTTTCTCTTTAATTGCTGGCATATACGTACATATGTATATATGCCCATAGTAAACTCAATTTTGAACATGCAATCTCTTATAGATCCAAGATTTTATGTATATGTACATACAATCATACAGCTATGTTTTGTCACTAAGTGATCTACTCTTGCGAGCGCAAGCATGGTTGTGGCTGTGTTGATGTCACCGAGTTTGAATAATATAAGAAGGAATCACGATGAACATTTGATAAAGACATACATATATACATATATATTGTACCTCTCGAGTTCGTGAGCGGCTGGAAAATACAATCACATGCACTTTACAAACAGGCGACATTAGGAGAAGACAGTAGAAGAGACAAGTAAGCTTCATAGGGGAAGAAGAAACTTCCTCTATTCAACAGAACGGTCATTGGGAAACATGTATTATTTTTCAAGATAGCTGTATCCACAGCCTAAATTTAGTATCGTCATATGGTGCTGAATGTATACATTGTTTTACTTTGAAAGGTAGTTCAGCTTCCCCTCAAGATATAATGTACATATATATCTATGTTTCCTTTTGCAGGTAACTCTCCGACACCGATATCATAGCGACACTATTCAAACAAAAAGACTCGAAACTTCGATTATATCGAGACATAATAACTGTTTGTAGTTGTGATGTCATAAGGAAAGACCTACGGAAGACTCAGAAAGGCCTATCCCATGGTGGACACAAGAAAAAGAAACAAGATAATTGAGAACAAAACAAGCCATGGGCTCCCTTAAGTCCTTCATGTGGTGATCTTCCATTCTGGTAGTGACAATACATGTGAATACTCCATGCCACAAGTCACGAGACCACCGGTCTCGAACTCCAACTGACATGAAGCAAGATAGACACAAAAAAAAGAGGATTTTATAGGCGTAGTAGCATCAACTTGAGAATCGCAAATGCTTATATGCTCATTCCTATACTTACAGATATGAATAGACGTGGTTTCTTGCAGGTAACGCTTCAACAAACGAGACGGGGTGCAAAAGGGAGAACATGGGTCAAGTCACCATGAGTCGAATCTTCTAGTCAAGTCAAGGTACGAAGCTATGGAATCGAGACAGCATTAAAACTGTGTGGGTAGACAAAATGATGGGCAGTGATGTCATGGTCTTAAGAGAGGCATAAGATGAAAACAAGCTACAAAAACAACGGGTTGCAACACATGGCAGGGGGAGAAAGTGGGAGACTAAGTAATCAAAGAGTTAGAGGCCAACATTAAGAGTCTAGTATTATGTAGTATAAATTGTTGGAGATCGTGTAGGGCATGGCATCTGCTGCCGAGTACAAGCGAAGTGTCGATCCGATCAGGTGCCTAGCTGTAGAGAACATACATGTACATGATAGCTAGCATATAGCTTAAGACCTTACAGAGTTCAGACAAGCAGGCACACCAACATAGATATATATTGATATACATATAGGCTAAGTACCTAATGTGGCTGGGTGAATAATCTGTGCTGAAGAAGAGTCAATTCTTAAGAAAGAACAGAATTAGAATGACATTTAGTTATATCACCATAGAGATATGAACTATAGCCTTTAACTACTACAGTGTTGAGTTTTGGGAAACTGGAGGATTTTTGAGTGTTGAACTACGTTAGAGGCCGCTTGTGATCTAAGCCCTTGTCAGCATTGGATGTTTGGTTTCATCCTGAGAAAGCATGGAGAAGTGGAAAGCGATTGCTGCCTTCTAAGAGGTATAAGCTGTATCGCTAGTCGTATACAAGCCACTTCCCTAAAACCCTTTGAACTTTTACTACTAGTTTCTTTTCCCTAGTGCTTTCTTTGTCCTCTTGTTTGTCCGAGGCAGAGAGAGATAGTGTGTCTTAGGCTATCGTTGGGACCGCTAAAAACTTAGCGTGGCATAGGACGTTACCATACCTGCTGAAAGATGGGTGATCATGACAAAATCAAAATTTTCAATGGCCAGGCCCAGTTAGGAATAATATTGACCGACGATCTATTTCGGAACCTTTTTTTTTTTCTCTATTTTGCTTATTAGAGGATTTTAATATAAGGAAAAAACCGAAACAGAAGATAAATAATCTTATTTAGAAAGTATTACGGCATTTAAGCTGGAGGCCGTTATAACGTATAGTGAAGAAACGAGACAACACAAATCGGCTTTTCAAAGGAGAGGAGATAGAGGAAAACGGAGAACAGGTAAGGTTTGATATCAGGATCTCAAATCATTAAAGAAACAGGAATTGCGAAGTAAAGATAAAAAAACGCCCGGGTTCGTTCCCACGATGAAGATCATGGAATGCTGGTAATTTCCAGTCTTGATGGGTATCATGTTGTTTTGTTTATTGTTTCTATTTCTTGACACTAACCAGGCACAGGCAGATATTGATTAGCGCATCTTGAATGATCTGCTATAAGCTAACAGGCTGTAACTAATGAATGTTGAGCTGGAACCACTGCTGTGCCTTTCTTACTCATATGCTTCATTGCAACACTTTGGCTCAGCCTTTGCGATCTTCTGTCAAAAAAAGCCACTTTAGTCAAGGCTCTTCAGCCGCACGTAAAATGCAAATAATGTCCTAGCGTTTGTTTATTTGTGTAGACTTATCGTCCCTAGCCTACGTTGAGGGCCCCTCCTTGTTCTGTGTGCGACCCAGGTGATGCCGATCCAGCTATAAGAGCTAGCTATATAGAGGAAGAGAATTAATTCTGTGTTATCATCCTGTATCAGACAGGAAAAAAAAAAAGGAAAAAAAAAGAACTGCGGCTTGGTTTCTGTTTATTGAAGAATATGTATAGCCTGTCTGATTCTTGGCTCATACACAAGTACATGTAGATAGCCTACACACTAAACACAGGCGAGTAGTTGGCGTCCTCCGGTGGTGATTTTGGCTCTCAGCAGGACAGGCCAGGCTTGTTTGTCTGCCAACCTTTGACAAACTCTCCCTCTTCAGCTGTTGTGCTGAACCACCCAAAGTACCCTGTGCCTCTGAGAAAATGAAACTGTGGACCATAGTTGACAAGGAAACGCTAGACCTCACTCACCTAATGATCGATTTCTTGGCTGAAGAATACAATGGTAAATAGATAACACCTGACTAGTTGTACATACAGTACGACAATAACTTCGTTCTGAGCATAGGAAAAATGACTTGCTGCTTTAGGATCTCTACATAGCAAAGCTTATAATAGGGCTGTAGTATATGTACATGTGTATGCACGTATAACGATATTGCGCCAGGCCATCTTTCCCTTTTCTTATCTGTACATTCCCTTTTTTTTCCTTCTCATATTACTTTTTTTTTTCCATGTACCTTGAGCCATGTATTCATTAGTAGTTATGGATGAGCTTATATTAGTTAACGAATGAAAAGGAAATAAACATCGACGCCTTCACATGTAGCCCGGCCGTGTGGCGGTTGTAGCGAGGGGAAAAATCAGGATAGTTAACCGCGATCACATGAATGAGGCGTGATCATAACCGATACCAAGAATGCCCCTTCTACTCCTCTGCTCTTCTGTTCTCTTGCTACATCTCATCGCTACCAAGTTCCAAGACTTGATAACCGTAGCCTGGCTTCTACATGTATATATTTGTTCTCTTGCTAGTTGCAGGAATGCCAGCAGAAAAGCCTAGTACAGATATGTATTTGCGAAACTGCAGGACTGTAGGAGCGATCCCAGACAAGCAAGAACAACAACAAAATTGCAACTACCGCAGAGGTGTAGCTACGTTAGGATCTTACCTGCATCTTGCATCAAGCCTACGTGGGCCATTTTCGTCCTGCATGCCTTCTTTTTTCCCTTCCATCTTTCCATGAAATTCCATCGTGCTCAAGATAGAAGCTAGAGCCTCCCCCGTACAGATAGCAAGATCACCCTATCTTCAGTCTTGCTAGATACTATGACAGGACATCTGCATATCTATGTATATAACGCGAGAGACAGAGTCCGGAGTATTGTCTTCTAGGACCAGTTACCTCGTTTGGCCAGCAAGCATCCACTCTATATGGCCCTTTATAGAGGCAGTCGCTTATAATGTGCCCAGTCACTGTGTCCACTATTCCACTATCTCCATGCCCACTCTTCTGTATTCTCTCCTGTAGTTTGCAGCAAATTCAGCTCCAACTAGGCAAGAAGTGTCTTCCTCATTGCCATTCTAGGATAGCCTATCCGCCCTTTGTTTGTTTTCGTTAGACTTTGTAGCATTGATATCTCAATATACATGTATACATCATCGCCAGACTTGTTTTGCTTAGAGTTGTTATTGTATCTCATCTTCTCATCGCTATGTATGTATGATAAAATAGGGTAGTAAACCCCTGTCTCTTATTGCACTGCACTAGTCTTGTTTATCGACGCCCCCCCCCCCCCCCCCCCCCCCCCCTCCCCAGTATAGCACAAGCTCCAGGTCTCATGCTAGCATGGCTGTAGCAGAGCTTTCGACTATTACCCGAACCGAACTATTACCGTTGTTACTGTGCTTGTCAGATAGGCTTCATTCAATTTGCGGGTTGAGTATATACATATATTGAACATATACATAGGTACAACTAGTTGTGTCTGTACAGCTATGTACTCATGTACTATGGTGTCAGATAGACAGGTAAGTGTTGCTACTCTATCTAGACTGGTAATCTGACTGTCTGTATCTGTATTGTCCATAATCCTATGTAGATACAGGTATGTATGTACACATGTATGTATGTATGTACATATATCTGCAGCACACTCTACACATTGGTCTTATCCGCTGTGTTGTTGTCTTCTCCTCCCTCCCTCCTTGCCGCTCTTCCCCTGCCACATTCAAAATATCTCTATATATCGTCTCAGTAAGTCGGTGACTATAGGCACTGTGTACATCCTACATTAGATGCCGCTGTTTAGCGGTTTTAGTAGGTAAAGTAAGGGTGCTGTCCAAGGTACATCAGTCCTTAAACTAACTAGTGATTCGCTCTTTAGACATGCCAACCTAAGCAACCCGAGGGCGCCTTGGCTGCTCGCTCTCTATTCACACCCACCGTTGATCATCAAGTGTGCTACTTCTCTCATGTGCGAATTCTTGTCTCTGCCTTTGTTGAATCGCCCCGGCCACTGCCACCTTCTTCAGCTCAAAACCCAAGACTAGACGGGTTAATCTGCTGCCCTACAAATACAACTATATGTACAGATAGGCACGTTGTATACATATTGGCAAGTGTACAGCTGCCATTTTTCCATCCTTCAGTACCAAGTGGTGGAAAAACTGGCCATCTTTAATTGCATCTAGACTGTGCCTTGAATACCTAGCTAAGCTAATCTTGCATTGCTTGACTGTTGACTTGTCTGTCTGTTGTTCATATACATATTTCTACCTTACCTTTCCTCTGACCTATAGTCTCTCGCTTTTGTGTTCAGGTTCGACTTTGTAATGCAGAGTACAGATACCTACATATATAACTATCTTACCTTCAAGTAACTATATTACGTGGATAGCTATCATACTAATACTTACAAGAGTAATAGTAACACTTGTACAAGCCTTTAAAGCTCTTAAAGCATCCCGCCTCGGTCCATAATCCTGCACCATCCTCTTCCCTTCTCCTTCTTTTATTCTCTTCATCGATCTACTATATCCTTACATCCTAGTCCGCACACTATTACAATAAAATGACACCCCTCTCTCTCTCCAGAGCACCAGCACTACAAAACTGTTAACTCTCGTCCTTTTCTATTCCTCTGCCGTTATCGATCCTGACTCTCTTCAACTTCTATTAAGTAGACCATCCTCCATAGAAAACCTGACTAGTTGGATAATCCGCTTGTTCTTCAATGTTCTAAGCCTGTCCTTGTTCTTTTCCCGTTATTCCTTCCCATCTTTCTTACTTTTATTTTTTTTCCCCATTGCCTTAGAATTTCCTGTACGATATCTAGGGTCCTTGGTTCCAAAATTCTAAACTAAATATCTGGGCCCGCCCAATTGTTGCGACAAACCTGCTTTTTCACTTATCTTCGACGTCCTTTTTTCCTTTATTTTTTTCCCCTTCTTCCACTTGGCCTATCGCCTTTAAATTCTTATTTTTCCTCTTTCTAATAATACTCTCTATCGCCCTAATCATCGCAACCCGAGGCTGTGATTTTTTTTTTACTTGTGAATATACTTCGTTATAGCTTCTATTGATTCCCTGCTACTTGCACCCGATTATTATATCGCCACTAGGCCCATCTATCGCCCGGTCCATACTATTCTCAAGCCTTATCGCCCAGTTCATCTTCCGTTCACCAACTATCGCGAGGCGCGATGTCGAACTTTCAGTACGCTTACCCTGGCGCTGTCGGCCAGAGTCCCGATCAAATGGGTCAAGCATATGCTTCGCCTGACTATTACCAACAACCGAATCAAACGTATGTTGTAGTCGCTCGCACGCACGAACCCCTTCCAAACCACTAGCCAGTGCTCTGATGTCATCGCTTAAACATCGTTCTTCAGTCTGTTTTGTGATCAGTCGGCCAGCTGTGGTCACGCTCATAAATCATCATATGGTCGGCCATATTGAAGCTAACCTCCACCGTGCGTTGTAGATTGCCACAGACGATCTATCCTACGCAATATATGCAACCAAGTCCAAATATCTACGCCCAACCGACGCCTATTCCTACGCCACAGCAATATTACACCCAGTATAACCAGGTATCATTCATCTCTTGCACTAATATATCATATTTTGTCGCATCGCCCCGTGTGTAACTATAGCTAACCAAAAAAAAACATAGCCAACACAACAACAACCACAGCAGCCCTCACCTATCTCAGCTTACTCGCCGCCGCAGCCCAGCACCTCGTCAGGTATATCACCACGCTATCGCTTGTTCAAGCTTAAGCTTCTTCTAAGACTACGAACCTAACAAGAATACTCACAGGCCAGGCTCCTAGCCCATTCACTTTCGCGCCGTCACCACCTATCATGTCGCCAATGCAAAACAATGGATATTCTCCGTCCCCAGCCAACCCCCCTCAGCCTACTAACTTCTCACATACAGAGCTTCCTGGCTGGTCAGCTCCTCAGATACCCGTTCCCACTGGCCGTAAGAAGGCCCTTTTGATCGGAATAAACTACTTTGGCCAGCGGGGCCAGCTCCGTGGATGTATCAACGACGTAAAGAACATGTCCGCCTATCTTGTTCAGGAATTTGGCTACAGTAGAGAGGATATGGTTGTGCTCACTGACGACCAACACAATCCCATTGGTCACCCAACTAAGCACAATATTCTACGCGCTATGCATTGGCTGACCAAAGACGCACGGCCTAGCGATTCTCTATTCTTCCATTACTCAGGTATGTCGAACATATTGGTGTGAAATCTATTTCTCGAAATATTTGGTTATGATAATAGCTTGATAAGTTAACATAATGTACCACACATAGGCCACGGTGGACGAACCCGCGATAGCACAACCGAAGAGCCTGATGGCCACGATGAAGTCATTTATCCCGTTGATTTCCGCAAGCATGGCCATATTACCGACGATGAAATGCATAGAATAATGGTCAGACCATTGATGCAAGGCGTGCGCCTCACAGCAATCTTTGACTCATGCCACTCGGGCACGGCACTGGATCTGCCATACATATACTCAACACAGGGTATCATGAAGGAGCCAGAAGGCGCCAAGGAAGCTGGTATCCAGCTTATCCAGACCGTTTCCGCCTACTCCCAAGGCGTTTCCGAAAGCAGCAGTATCAAGCGTGGACTTACCAACTTGTTCCACAAGGTCACTCAGAGTGACGAATCGCTACAACGTGCCAAACTTGCAAAAGAATCCAAGGCCGATGTCATCATGTTCTCTGGAAGCAAGGATGACCAGAAGTCGTAAGTTACAGCGTTTCGTCTCATCTGAAAATCTCGAAGCAAATTGCATGAATTCTGAGGCTAACTAGGTTAATTTTTGCTATCTACTCTAGCGCTGATTCTATGGTCGCATCGCAACCCACCGGCGCTATGTCGTGGGCCTTCATCAATGCTCTTCGCAGGAACCCTCAACAGAGCTATGTTCAACTATTGAATAGCATCCGGGACGAGCTTGCCGACAAATATACCCAACGGCCACAGCTTTCTTGTAGCCATCCCTTGAGTAAGCATAACCCACTGACAATCAAGCAATACAAAGCACCAACTTCTCTTATCCCATGAGTCTATCACTCTCATCATCCTATTCTTTTCATGCCTTTACAGGAGCGAGATCATTGTGGCAATCACATGTTTCTAGCCTTGTTATCGGACCTTATCTTAATCTTACATACATTTTTACTTTCTTCTTCGACTATACATACATCATAGAAAGCTTAGACACTAGAGCGTTGCTTTTTTCTTTATTTTCCCCAGACATACTATCTCTCACTAGCATCTCGTTCCTTTCTACATACACTTATTTCTTGGTCTTTTCTCTTCCTTATCACCCTATCACATACACCCCAAAAAGAAAAAAGCCTCTGCGTGCTGACATTTTGGTAGATACGAATCTGCTGTTTGTCATGTAAACAGACCGGAAACAAAGCCATATAACCACTCACCTCACCACTGTTCAGAATATGCCAAATATCATAGGTGTAGGACTGGTTAGACAGACGACTACATGTCAAAACAACAGATAAGGTAGATAATTCTCGTGTTACAACCCTTGACAAATACAATACATAGTCTTGATACGGTCTTTAGTGACACCACATCCACAAGACGTTGAATATCCAATTCTTCATATACACTCACTTAAAATATTTCAACACCATGAGCAGATAACACCGTCTATCTACATGCTCAACGACATTCTGTTCCCACATTCCAAGATTTTTGGGTATGACTTGCTCATGCGGTTTTTTTTTTTTTCATTCTAGCTACACTTCTTCCTTTCTCTACGATACGATTCCGATGTCTTTTCTATCTTTTTTTTTTATTTTCTTGCTTTATGGTACTATCGTTTATTTCTTATGGATTCCACTGAATCCCGTTCTTAGTTTTCTTTCTGCAATAAAGTTAAGCGAATGGTGCGGATGTTTATCGTATGAGATATCGTATGACATGGCTTTCAGATGTTTTTTTTTCGGTTTAATGATATCCAAGTCAAATCTTCTACAAACTTGATTATAATTTGACTAAATATAGCAGTGAAGCAAGCTTTCATAATAATAATGATGATGAATGTTGGTGATGATAATATGAACCGTTTCAACCTTCCCAAATGAAAGTAAATATCCCATCAAACATTAGCAACAAAACGCTAAAGAAAAAAAATTAACATGCCCTTTCCGTTTTAACATAAAGAGGCTCACAGAGACTCAACACAAAAAAGAAGAGAAAAAGATCCAAAATCAGAATCCAACCTAAAAACCCCAAACCCGTGTAAAAAAAAAAAAAGATAAAAAGCAAGTCATAAAGAGAAAACACTAAAAAAAAACATGAAAGAATTATGAAGTCTTCTCACGTGACTTTCCTTTCGCCGTGACTGCAGCAGCCGCACGAGTGGCCGCAACACTACTTCTCAAATCCCTGACACGTTTCTTCTTCTTCATATCCTCGACGGCTTCGGCAATCTTCACGCGGGTAACTTCCTGCTTCTGCCATTTCTTAGCACATCCTTGGGTGCGTACAGTGAAGCGAACCATCAACGCCACAGCCTTGAGTGATGGTGGGCGATGATGTTGTTGGCCGTGGGGACTTGTCGTATTGCGACGGCTAGAGAGTGGTTGAAGGGCATATGAAGGTGGGTTGAGAGGCCGTTTGCTACCCAGAACATCGCGTCTGATATGCTCCAATTCACGAAGCTGGGCAGAATTACTGTTGAGGTGAGGATGTTAATATAAGATAGACATATGGAAGAATAAGAAACGAGATAGACATACCAAGCATGAGCAACATCTAGTTGCAACTGTAAGAAACGCTTTGCAAACGCTGCGTCCGCTCGTAAGCTAGCCTCACGCTCCCAGCGCGCCTGCATCCACTCCATCTGCATAATGAGTCCACGAAGCTCCTTATTGTGCTTCTCTTCAGCGGCCTTGAGAGTCTTGACAAGCGTCTCGACAGTCTCACGGGCTTCGTCATTACTAGCACGTGCCTGTAATTCTGCCTGAACATCGACTAGTGCCCGATCCTTGGCATCTGCTGCTGCCTGGACATTCTTGATATCACGAGCCAGTTTCTCAGCACCCGAACGGAAGGCGGAACGCTCGGTACGCGTGCGCTCAAGCTTCTTACGCAGCGCCGCCTCCGATGCTGTCAAGCTCTCGATGGTCTCGAACTGGATGCGCACATCGTGCTCTAGAGCGTCCGACTCCGTCAGAGCTTTGCGCAGCTTGCGCTTGAGGTCCTTGGCCTCCTGCGAGTTGTCATTGATGCCGCGCTCGGCGATTTCTTCGGCATGGGCCATAGCTGACAATGCCTCCTTCTCGGCCTTTTCGAGGCGGAGAGAGAGTTGACGCGATTCGCGCGCATGGCTGGCCCGTAGATCTTCGGCTTCGCGCCGCGCTTCGTCAAGAGCATCTTCGAGCGCTGTACGCTCGTCCTCAATGTCACTGATTTGCGCCCGGAGCTCCAAAGCAGAGTCTGCAGCCTTGCGCTCGGCTTCGCGCAGCTTGGCCTTGGTCTCTTGGAGTGACAGGTTGGCCGTTGTGACTTGCTTACGCAACACTTCAACCTCAGCCCGACGCGAGGCAGCTTCCGGTGAAGCGACAGGTGACTTGGGCGAAGCAACAAGCTTCATGACCTCAGCTTCGTGCAGCTTCTGTTCAAGTTCGGCAACTTGCTTTCTCAGGCCACGCATGGTTTCCTTGCTGCTAGACTCACGCGATATGTAGTCGAGCTCCTTTTGGCGCGCGGCATTCAAGTCACGGCGTATGATGGCCATCTCGCTGTTGTCATCACCCGTCGACGTCATGTCGGAAGTAGCGGCAAGCTTGATTTCGAGATCGGATATGTTTCGTTCAAGGTCGCGGATTGTACGGCGCGCAGATACAAGTTCTTGGCTTTCGTTTGCGGTTGATGATGTCATGTTCTGGCGCAACTTGCTAATCTCCTCTGCAAGACGCTCTTCTTCGGCCGTTGCCCGGTCTAGTTCGTCTTCTAGAGAGCGTTCGGCCTCTAGTCTGCGCTCCTCTAGCAGCTTGTTCTCTTCTTTGAGGCGACGCACTTCCATGTCTAGCTTAGTGCGCGCGGTCCGGAGATCAACACGCTCTTGATCTAGGCGGTAAGTTTCCTCACCGCGCTGGTTACTGAATGCCTTAAGCTCGGACTCCAGTTCATCGCGCTCAGCCCGTACTTCAGCAATATCGGTCCGGAGAGTCTGCATTTCTAGGCTGATAGTAGCAACCTGCTCTTGAAGTGCCAGCTTCTCCTTGGAGACACGACTGAAGTTGGCGGAAGATTCAGAAAGCTGTGTGCGTAAACGCTCAAGAGTAGCGGATGTCTGACGGGTAACCTCATCACTACCTCCCGTGGATGATGCTGTACGGTTGGCAGCGCGGAGAGCATCAATCTGCGCTTTGAGGTCTTCTTTTTCGCGAGCTGCGACATCGGCCTCCTCCTCCAGAGCAGCTTGAATCACCTCCACCTCATCAGACAGGGCCTCTGCCTTTTCTGCTTCGGCATTGGCCTTGCTTTGTGCCCGACGGAGATCTTCGCGCACATTAGATAGTTCGCTGCGCATATCAGCAAGTGCGGTTTGCTTAGTTTGAAAGGCGTGCTGGAGTTCGTCTATTCGTCGAGTCAAAACAGCTTCTTCGCGCTTATGACGGTCGACCTCGTCTTTGATGGCGTCCTGGAGCTCAGATTCTTTGTCACCAGCCTGACGCAGTCGGTCAATGGTGCGCTGGAGGCCGTTCGCCTTTTCTTCTGAGCGTTCCTTGGCTGCTTCCAGCATACGCTTCTCGGATGCCCATTTGTCGGAGTCGGTGTCGTAGAGATTCTCTCGTTCGCGAATAATGGCCTCTAGTCGATTGATCTCGTTCTGGAGTTGGCTGATGTCGTCCTTATACATATCCTTGGCGTCTTTGTCTAGATCCAAAACACGTTCCTTCTCTTGGGCCAGGCTGGCTTGGAGGTCCGTAACAAGCTTACGCAGCTTCACAGCTTCTTTTTGCAGGGAGACAGATTCGGTGGCGATGTTGTCATGTTGGTTTTGAAGGTGAGACTTGGAATCCTTAAGACTTTCCACTTCTACTTCCAGGTCCGTAACCTTGGACTTGATAGTAATTAGATCGCGCTCAAAGGCGTCCCGTTCTCGCTTAGCTTCACGGGCTTTGGTTCGTAGCTCCTCGGTTTCGGCCAGAGCCTGAGAGTACTGCTTCTCCAGCGCCGAGAAATCATGGCCGCTCTGTTCAAGTTCTAGCTGTAGCCTGGAGACTCGTTCGTCGATCTGGCGGGACAGTCCCTTGTTCATGGTTGATTTGTTGGCCATTTCCTCCTGGAGCTCTTCGAGATCGGCCTCGGCACGCTCGCGCTCCATACGCGCATCTTCCATCTTATCTCTAAGATCGTCCGTCTCTGATTCGAGTTGACGGACTTTGCGCTCAAGGTCTTCTATCTTGTCGTGGGCATCGTCGAGATCCTGGTTAGCTTGTGAGCTGCTCTGTAGTTTCTCTTCGAGCTCAACGATACGTCTTTGCTCCGCCTTGACCCTGGCTTCGTATTCGCTTGATTGTCGTTGCTCGTTTTTGCAAAGTGCTTCGGCTGCCATCAGTCGTCGTTCGAGGTCCGCAACTTCCGCATCACGTCCCTCGAGTATGCGCATCTTGGTTCGAAGATTCTCTGCCTCCATCTCCTTCTCTTTGGCTCGTCGAAGCTTCTCTCGTAATGCATCAGCTTCCGCTTGGAGCTCAGTGTCCCGGCTCTCTAATCGGCGTACTTCCTCCTTGAGCTCGTCGAGATCTTCGTCTTTGGACCGTGAGTTTCGTAACTTTTCCTTGAGGGCTTCAATTTCTAACTCGCGATCGGCTAATCTCTTGACCTTGTGGCGAAGCTCAGCTACGTCTTCCTCTCTCTCGTCAAGCAAGCGTTCTTTTTCACGGTAACTGCGCTCAAGCTCGGCGACTTCATCGTCTTTTTCCTCCAAAGAATGTTCCTTCTCTTTTATTCGCCGTTCTAGATCATCGATCTCGACCTCCTTTTCTTCTAGTGCTGATTGAATTTTGTCTTGAACGTCGCTTTCGAGCTTTTCTCGTAGTTCGTCCATCTCGTCTTGGTGTTCGGCAACCAGGCGCTCCTTCTCTCGTAATTCAGCTTCGAGGTCTGTTATGTCGTCTCGTAGCTTATCGGCTTCTGCGCTTCCACTTTCGGCCTGGTCAAGTTGGGAATTTAGACGTTCGATCTCGGATTCTTTGTCCTCCAGTTCGGCACGTAGACGTTCTAACTCGGTCTTAAGAGATTCGTCGGCGTATTTCTTCTTCGAGCGTTCTTGTAAATCAATCATTTGTTGGCGATATGTCTCGAGGTCCTTTTCAGCAACGGTGAGGTGTTTCTTGTAGCGGGCGAGATCGCGCTGCATCGTGACTTTGTCGACCTTGAGATCCGTATTCTCTTTCAGAGCAGCTTCACTAAAGCCAGGACCTGCCTTGCGCAGGGCTTCCTCAAGGAAATGGATTTTGAGCTTAAGGCCAAAGTTCTCCTTCTCGATTTTGTCGATGACGTTTTCCTGCTCCCGTAGAGACATTTGATTGCTGTCGTCCAACGGGCCTTTGCTCGAAAAGTTTCGTCGTGGCGGGAGGTTGAGTGGCGTAGATGTGACACTGCTTGCTTCGATATGGGCGGGCGTACCCATTCCTGGAGTGCCCATGGACAGTGTTGAACGGCCGAAGAGAGAATTTTCGAATGATGGCAGTGGCGTTAGATCTTCCTCGATCCGATTCAGTAGGCCTGTGGGTGTACCCGGCATGTCGTTTCCGTTTTCTTTCCCCCGCCGCCGGAAGCCACCGTTACGTGTGGCTGACTTGAGAAGAGGTGTGAATTCGGGTCCAGCATCCTGTATATTGCGTCGGTCTGCTAATGGGCCACGGCTCTTGGGTGTCCTTATGTTAGCACCAGCGCGGCCGCCGCCCCGCAGTTGGGCGAAGATGTTTTGCTGGGCATCATCTTTCACGGGCGACACAAATGAGGCTTCCTGTGATATGTCAAGGTCGGGTTGGTGATGTGATAAGTAGGTCGCGTCACCGAGGTTTGTGCGCGGCGTATCGAGGACGTTGCCGTATCCTGGATAGACCATGGCTAGGCAGTCAATATGCTGCACAGGATCGCAGTTGGCTTGACTTGTAGATAGATAATCGTAAATGGTATCGCAATGGTATGATGATAGAGGTTGCCTATCGCGGCTATTTGGCGCAATGTTTCCGATAGCAGATGGTGGGCGTAAAAATGGATAGAATAAAATTCATGAGCCAGTAAGCTGCGATTGGTATTGGTAAAGATCACGATGATGTTTAGATGCCGGCAATCTTCGCCAAAGCACAGGCATCAAAGGATAATTGTTTGGTAGCCAGCCCTGAATTCCAGTGTGGACGTTGTCAACTGTAAAATGCGACGAGGCTTTGTTACAGTGGCTCTTAGTTAATTATTCACTTGTTCGTTATCGTCAGCGCGTTTGTTTACTTACTGTCCTGATTCTATCTAGCGTGGTGGCAACCAAGCAATGCTTTTCAGCCAATCAAATGCTGCAGAAGTGGGGCTTTTTTTTGTTTCTATACGCGTAGGGTCTTGCTGACCCTAGATGCGGTACCTTGGTTCTTAACCCTACCGTGTCACATTTTTTCCACGAACACAGATCACAAACAAGCCAGCCCAATGTTGGAAGATCAAAATAGCTTGCACAATAACCCTTCAACCCTTATGGCAATCCCCGCGACGTCATTTTCCGGAACTGTTAGTGCTTACAGCCACACAAAGCCCATGACATTAACATAACTGGGTCTAGCACATGCTCAATTTTCTCAGATTCCCTTCACTGCAACATTGAAACTTTGATAGTCAAGAACAGGGCCGGATCGCGGGATGTCTTTGCATTGTTTCGCTGCATCTGCTATATACATGTAATTTTAATTGACCAACTTCGAGACCCGGTCGCTTTCGTTGTCGACCTCACTATCGCAACCTGTCCTGCTGTCAGTCTAGACTGAAATAGAAGCTCCAAACTCGCCACTACCGCCACAACTGATAAACCAGCCATTGCTACAGCTGGATATCAACAAGGATTTGCTGCCAACTCTCAGTCAGCCAGCAGTCAATCAAGCTGCATCCATATAGCAAACCAATCGTGTACGCTGTTCTACGGACTGCTCCTCCCTTGCCTTTATACTAGGGGCCGTTCACATCTCGATATCGACCAAATACAACAAGTACAATTCGATTGATGTGACTGTCCTAATAAAACACAAACAAATCGACCTGTTTCTTGACTAGCTGCCGGGTTCTATTTTTGCTGTCCCCCACCAATATTACCCATATTACCTTGATTGCCAAATTTGGGTGCGCATTGTAGATATAATACGTACCTAAAGTTTGGTTTCGAACAATCAGACGTAATTCGATTAATCGAAGCCGCAGTTATTACGAGACCAAGGCTTTTTTGGGCTGGCCCATGATCTAGAACTTGATCCTGAAAATAATTCAAAGCGCCCTTTCCGCCATATCTTAACCATTTAATTTCCCGGTCCTAATCTTTCTTTCCTTTGTTATTTTTTCTTCCTCGGAACTCTATCCTTTACTTTGGCAAGAATAATCCCGGCTAGTCGAAGAAAAAGCACCACGTCCCTGCTAGTACACCTTCAGCAGGCCTGAATTCGAGGGCTATAGAAGTATCGAATTATTATCATTGTCCTTAGCATCTTCTTGCCTCTTAATTATCTTACCTCTGATTTGGTTCGAGTTAGGTGCCAATATCCCGGAGTCGAGACTGCCAACCACATCTAGTTTGACCTCAACGCTCTCCGAGTTCAGCCTGAGATAGGTTTTTTTTTGTCAAGAATTGGGCACTAGACAGGCGTCTAAGTGGTTTACAACAACATTCATTGACTGATTACGCGCCTAGCACAGCGTAATGACTCTAGTTTGCTAAGATATCGGCTCTTGCTTCCCACCTCTCCATCCTGAACCTACTAGAGTTCAAACATATCCAGCACTTGATTGTGACCCTGGAATGTCAGCTCTTGTCAACCGATCAGCATCTTATCTTTGCTACTCTTTTGTCTTTTGAAATCACTCATTCTAAATCCACCATCGTTGCTATAATCACCAGAATCAGAAACGATGGGAGCAAGTTTCTACGATCTCCCCGATGAGATAATCAATATGGTGTTGGACCATGTCTCACCAGAAGATAATCTGCGTAATGTTCAACCTGTATGTCGTCGCTTCCACCGGCTGGGAAGTGACCCTCTCATCTGGCGCAATAAATGCACACAATTCCAATATTGGAGTCCTCACCATGACATCCAGAAGAAGATTTCGATGACACTCATCCAGTCAATGTCTGTATGGAAGCAGCTTTACATCATCCGTCTGAGACGATATGCGGAAGCTAAGAAACAACTTGACTTGGTTGTCAACTACCGAAGCGGTCGATTATTGCGTATGGAAAAGATCTCTATGCTTGGAGTTGATGTCAAGCAATATCTCATCGAGCAGGCCAAGTTGACAGTCACCGATTGTGAAGATGCGCTGGCAAGGCGGTATGTATAATCATATCTAATAATGTTCATGGCAAGTCGCTAATCCTGTGATAGATTCCATGCCAATGCTTGCCTTGGAAGCATGCATCGTGGTATGGCCATATCTAGGTGGTTGCGGCACAGCCCGCACAAGCTAAAGGGCAATCGCTCCGAACTAGTATCTCTATGGCATAACTATGAGCGGCGGCCATGGAAAAGAACAGACCTGGAGGAGCTCATGTGTGCATTCGACATGTTCGCACTACCAGACAAATCTCTAGATATGTCATGGGTAAGTAGCGGAAAATACCATACTAAATTATCTGATCAAGATTATGCTAATACATGATATGCAGTCCTCACGGCAACTCGAAAAGTATGCCGCTGGTTTCAGATTAGAAAACCCAGATTTTGATACTCTCACCACACGGCAAAAGGCTCTCCGTATCAACACTTGGCTTCGTAAATCCCGTCTTATTGGAACCAAGCCAAACCATAATCAGTTTTACGATCTTCGTTGTGCCTATCTTGGCCAAGTCATTGCGTCCCATGATCATATGGCAATCCCCTTGATCCAATGTGTCATCTACTGCAGTGTAGCGACTAGGTTGGGCCTTGTGGCAGATTGTTGTTCATTCCCTGCCAAGCTACACGTCATTGTCCGAGCAGAAGATGGCTTTACACTTGACGGGCTTGGATTTGATTCTAGAAACCCAGAACAGGATGGTCGGAACATAACGAGCATGTTCTTGAGTCCGTATGATTCAGACGATGCCATATGCGCTAACCGGCTAGAAGCCACCTTGGAATCGTATGGCTTCAATGTCAAAGAGGATGGGTGGCTTTTGCCCATGCACCCGGTTGAAGTCGTTAAGCGAAACGCTCGTAATATTAGCTCTAGCTGTGACACCATCGATCGGATGGGTCCGGCCAATAGTCAACGGGCATCTACGCTGATCGGTAACGGAAGTGGCTCCCACAATACGCTCACCTCAGCATATGCTAGCTTATGGGCGAACCTGATATTCGTTCCCATGTGGGACGTAGAATGGAAGATCTCTGTCACTCAATTGCTGAACACGGTACGGGCATCGTGGCCTGAAGATTACTGGTTGGTGCACAACTTTTTCCCTCCATTCGATTCTTCGGGTGTGTCGATGCAACGACTCAGTCCTCACAGTCTGATGACTACACAAACTCCATACCGCCCATCAGAGATCGAACAGGAACGCGATTGCATGAAGATCATTCCTTTGTTTCGAGAAAAATGCAAAGTGCAACCAAAATATCAGGTCGGTCAGGTATTTGAACATAAGAGATTCGCTACTATTGGTGTCATCACTGGCTGGATCGAAGACTTTGGACGAGATGTTATCTTTTATCATTGCCTGTAGGTGTTCCACTTACCAACAAGACATACTATCTAATGTTCTTATATATACTAACATTACTTCTAGTGCCGGATCCAATGCACTTCCAGCTCTTGTCACCGAGGCCAATATCCAAATCACAACTGATGCAAAGCTTCTGCCTGGCGAATTAATGCATTTCTGTGGAAAATACTTCAGAAATCTGGACATCACAAAATGCCGTTTTATCTCCAACATAAAAGACGCCTATCCTGATGATTAATCATGATTCTCTCACTAATTTCTAGACCTTGTGGCCTAGATTTTCATCGTAGGCTTCAAAAAAAACAAACTCTTCTTCTTTTCTTTCATTTTGTATTATTAATTTGTATTTTTTTGAGTGTTTTAGTTTGCTTATCATCATCTTTTGTTGAAGATTTGGCACTATCATGACTAAGACTACTTGCACTACTCCCCCCTTTATTTGTATCTTTTCATTGTAAGAGAAGAAACGCACTGGGAGACAGAAAGACAGAATTATCACATGTTTGAATACTATAAGATCGTTTCATGTTCTTGATACTACTATCGTAGATCCAAAACTAAGGAATTGTATTCTTATGTGTATTAATGACAATGCTTGTCTCTTGTTTTCAACTAAACGATCTACTCAACACGGATTGTTGCGTTTTGTAGAGACGATAAATCTCTCCTCCGCCAATAAACTTGGAATCCACTATATTTCATAGATAATAATCACTGTATAACACAATCTCATCACTCCACACTATCATTCATTAATAGAATAGACAATGATCGAACGTTCCCATAACGATTCACTACCACTCAGATTTTAGCATGAAATGATCAGACATATCAAGTACAATAGCAAAAACGCTGTCTTGGTTTAATTCGTCCTTATAGGTCACTCGGGTCCTTTGGACGCTAGAGTAGAGAGTTGCTTCAACTGCCCCAGCTCAGCAAGTGCCTTGGCCCATTCATGAATGACAGGTAGGAAATCCTCGTTTCGTTCTTCTCCACTGATAGTTGCGTTGTTCAAGCTCAAACGGTGCTGTTCCCACTCAAACTGAGAATGTTGCATCGACTCGATGCTTGTTCTACGTAGGGTGAGAAGGTCATCTTGGCCGAGGTCGGGCTGGCTTAATTTTTCCAGTATAGCAGTGATTGGATGGGCATTCGAAATATCTTTGTGACAGAGTTTATAGCGTGCGAGATCGTCCATAGCGCCGACGACAATTGGCATGTCAGGCTGGGCTTCTGAGGCATCCCATTCGGGCGATAGTTTCTTGATATGCACTTCGATAGCTTTGACAGTCGCAATGGCTGTGGCAATCTTTAGAGAATACTCCCAGAGAGGATCTTCTATCACTGAAAGTAGGCTGAAACCCTCAGATGTGCTTGTTTCCATGCGAGCCTCAATGATAGGCTTGATAGTTTGTAGCCAATGTACGTCCTGATCATCCGTAGAATCGCTAATCTTTCCTAGTGAGATGGGTTTCCAGCGTAGGCCGTCCAACTCCCATAGTTCTCCGCGGTTTTTGACGAATGCCACGTAGTGGAACATAGAATCGTTGTTCTTACGGCGTCGCTTTATTGGGCTTTTGTTAGAGCTGAAAGAGAGGTTTCCATTACGGTCGATCTCGGTGTTGTTTTCTAGGCATAGATCAGAGTTGAGAATGTCCATACGGTTGGCAAACTGATTGTGCGTGGAACGTAGGAAGGCATTCTCACTCAGATGCTTTCCTCTCATGACGGTGTTCATGAATTGGGTTGATTCTTTGAACTTTGACAATGGATCACCTAGATTGGCACGCTTGGTATTCATGAGAATATTAAGCAATGCTACAGTAGCACATGAGTTCTCAGTAGTCTGACAAGCAGTTAGTACGAAGGGTTCGTATCGGATGTGATACATTGGAAAGTGATAACTCTTGCAAAGTGTATTATACGTACTTGGTTGGCAAACCAGATATTGTTACATTCTGCCTCGTAATCATCATCATCTTCTACATATTGGGACAAGAAGATAAACCCAAATATGGCGTTACTAGAAACAATTGGATTAGAAAGACTGCTTCAAGAATGCTGCTAGGGTATTATATCAGGTGGTGATACTAACCCTAGACTGGCTAGGTCATCCATACTGAAGACCTCTTGGGTGCGAACATTCTTCACGCCAAGGTCTCGAAGAATGGCATTAAAGAAGGCCTGTTAAACATTGAATTGTGTTAGAACACTCATATATATGTATGAACTAAAGTTAACTTTGACATACCGGATCTGATTCTACTTCAATCCATCCCGTCCAGTGTTCAAGCTCTTTAGAAGTTAACGGAGCTAATGAAGCTGTGAGGATATCGTCTTTCCTAGCCTCTGCTGTCTCTTCAGCTACGTGAATGACATCTTTCTCATTCGCAACTTTTCGTTTTCCTAGGCTGGGCCTACAAGGAGACGAGGCGGACTCTGGGTTAGTAGTGGAAGCGCATGGAGTACAAGAATCTGTATCGACAGAAACTGTTGTTGAATTTACTACGCTTGGACGCCTTGTAGCTCCCATTGTAAATTGCTTGGGATGATACTCGGTAGCCTATCCCGGGGCGGTTTGTGAACTTATCGCCGGGAATGTATTCACATTCGTATTTGCGACGAGAAACCAACGAGAGGATGATAATGTTTGTTTGGGGGAAAAGCGACTTCAATTGTAATTCGCACGCTAATATTAGCCCAAGCAATGGGCCTTTGTAAGTGAAAATTGTATAATGATGGGAAAAGAGTGTACTAAGACGGTCTTCTTTGGCCAAAGTATGAACAAAACGGGTTCTAAGGATGGACAAATCTGACCCGTAGTAATATGTATGTAGTGAACGGCATGTGCTTATAAGGTGGGGCGTAAATAAAATGGGCTACTTGTATTTGTGCTGACTGGTAGAAACATTTGTACTATATTGCCGAACGATTAGTGGTTGGGCCTTCTTGAAAAAAAAAGGGAGCTTTCGAAGATCTCTTGTGAAAAGTAAACAAAAGAAATAGCTTATAGTGTAATAAGGGCTCTAAAGATGATCTTTAGGTGCTAAATGTTAGCGTTGCAGCAGCTAAACCGGCTAGTTGGGAGCCTATACAGGCGAATTGTTTGCTATTGAGCCTACGGCTGTAGCCAATCATGAGCTGCCTGGAGCTCCCTCCCCCACAATTTTTAGGTCGCGTCGACTTTTTTCCTTCTTTCTGGACGTGACGAAATAAAGGGCTTAACGATACGAAGCAGAGGCTTATTGCTACAGTATTTATCAAATCAATAAAGCTTTGTTAGGCTACAACCACTAGCAACGGCTAGAGCGCTTGGTTTGGCAATTTTTGGTAGCCTTGCTTTTTTCTTCTTCCATCCTCCAGAGCGACGCTCATCGTCGAAGTTTTCACTCTGTTATTGACTTCTGACGTCTACCCACCCCATACACGCTATCTAACTCAAATCTGTTCTTTGGTCTCTCTATTCCGAGGCCTTCCCCTGTCTGGCCAGCTCATCAACGCAGCCGAGGAAAACAGTTCGAAGACTGGTTCTCACGCTTGAGTGGTAACAATAAATCAACAATATTGTCTTCTCTGTTGCCATTCTTTGGCCTTTCACCCGACCAATCAACGCTACTCTTCCACTATAACCACCGTATGGTTGTATACAGAACACGTTCGATGCGATGAACTCGACCCCGAGAATCTCAACGGGAGCCTTTCCCTCGACGCCCGGCGACACTGTCCGTCCTCGCCGTCAGTTTTACCAGCGGGCATCCGGTGGTCTGAACCGCTCACCGTCAGAATCACCCAAGAAGCCCAAACGTGAGAGCTTCACAGAGCCTCCTTTGTACAAGTCCCGTGTGCATAAGCTCCCTATAGCGCCGCAGGCAAACCCGCAACCTGCTGGAAGTTCTCCTGTTATTCCTCTGGACCTACTTGATGGCCCGCAACAGCGCATACTTGCCTTTGCGGCATGGAGTCTGCTCATATTATGGCGGTTCTACCACTGGGTCCAGGTAATGGAAGAGGATGAATCTTCACCTATGCTCTTTCTGTGGTGGGTCGTGATAGATTGGGCCTTCATCTTCGGCTTGTCAGCATTGCGTATACCTTGGCTGGAGCTTGCTGGCTCTAGTCGTTTGATGATATTCTTGATGCACGCCGTGGTGAATTACATGCTCATGTTCAATGTTTCCGTAAGTTGGGCTTTATTTAGAACGATGCTCATTGACCATTTTTGTGCTAACTTTTACTTTCACTTTAGTTCCCCTTCCAATTTGGTCTTGCTGCAGTTTGGAAGGCCTTTTTCGAGAGTGAAATTGCCATCTCTGAACACAATGTCAGAGTATCTCATATTCTGCATAACTCCTCGCTTATCATGGGTAAACAGATCATCAATATCTTGCCTGAAGGGTATGTCACTTGCTACTGGACCTTGTATCAAACAATGCAACTAAAAGCTAATCACACATATACTCTAGATCTGCGGTCATGAACCGGGAACAAATTCCATTCTGCCTTGGTCCCAACAGCAAGTTCGCTCAGATCCCTATCCAGTTCAATGGAACTACACCTGTTGAAATCGAGTTTATACGAGTCGATCTTTTCACCAATATACCCGAGACGATCAAGCTTTCTAAAAAGGAAGTGAATAATATTGTTCGCCAGATCCGCCACCAGGAGGCTGAAACTGAAAATGAAATGATAGAAGTTTTATACTCCGTGAAGAAACCAGGCATCTACCGCCTATCTAAGGTGCTTGACGAATATAAGCTCGAGGTACAGCGCCAAACCCGCGAGACATATGTGGTTCAGTGCCCCAAAGTCACTATCCGTAAATCTCCTGCCCAAGACCGGTGCACTCGCGACTTATCCGATCTTTTCTTTGACGTCGAGGGTACTCCGCCTTTGAAGATCAAGTATGACCGCACTATCAATGGTAAAGACCGTAGCTTCCACTTCCAGAGCCTGCAGCCCGAGGACTTTGTCTCTCCTATGTTTGGAGGCGCTTCCTTTACGCCTAATGGTGACGAAGACTACTCGTGGGCTCGTCCGTCCAAGATTCCCGTTGGTGTTAATGAGTCTATGACCAACGCTGGAGAATGGGAATACTTCGTCCACGAAGTTCATGATGCCTTTGGTAATGCCGTCAACTATACCACTCCTGAGGATGAACTTGAGCACGATCCGATTAAGAGCTCGCTATCTAAGAAATTATCTGTCAAGGAGAGACCTCATGCCCACCTTAGTGGCTGCGACCTGCGTCATCCCCTTCTAGCCGCTAAGGGCAAGCCTATGGCTTTCCCCGTCTCTGTTAGCATGCCTGGCGGTATTGGAGCTACTTCTGACCATCAACTAGAATGGGATTTTTCACCCTTGGAATCATTGACTAACAGTGGTGACCACGGCGACAAGGTGTCCACGTTCAAGTATAAGGCCAAGAATTCTAAAGATATTCCCTCTGTCACTGAGTCTGGTCTGTATACTCTCAAGAAGGTTATCAGCGGTGGCTGTGAGGGCGAAATCGAAGAGCCTTCTTCCTGCATGCTGATCAACCCTCTGGAACCTACTCTAAAGGTCAAATCGGAGCCTATCTCTGATAAGTGCGCTGGTAACTCTGTTGGTCTACGTGTGGACCTCGATCTCATGGGTACACCTCCCTTCCTTGTCAAGTACGATGTCCGTAGCAACTCTGGTCTCCGCTATGAAAAGGTTACTGTCAATGGTCTACGGTACCAGATGGAGCTACGCCCCACTGAAGCCGGTCACCACACATACCGCTTTAGAACTGTGAGTGACTCTGTTTACAAGGATCTTCCACTTAATGGGCTGGAATACAACCTTGAACAGGACGTCAAACCCGCAGCTTCTGCCTACATCACCAGTGGTTCTCGTACCGCTTGCCTGGACGAGAAAGCCGAGGTTGATATTAAGTTCCAGGGAGAATTACCCTTCAATCTCGAGTATGAAATTGTGCATGAGGGTCGCCGGAAATCTTCCAGGATCACGGGCATCGAAACTTCAACTTTTACCATCGTGACTGATCCTCTTATCAAAGGTGGTGAATACATCATTGCCCTCAATGGTGTTAGCGATAAGCGGGGCTGCCCCACCTTCCTCAAGGACCAGATCAAGGTCTCGGTTCGTCGCCAGAAGCCTCGCGTCAGCTTTGGTCTCATCGAAAGCCGTCGTAGAGTCTTAGCAGTTGAGAATAGTAAGATTTCTTTGCCCGTTCGTCTACAAGGCGAAGGCCCATGGACTGTCTCCTACCGTAACTCTATCGATGGAGCTGTGGTCAGCAAAGTTTTGAACAATGCCAATGACCGCATTCCCGTCAGCCAAAAGGGCATTTATGAGCTTGTCGATATCGTTGATAGACAGTGCCATGGTAGCGTTGACACCGATGCCTTCCAATTTGAAGTCGATTGGTTTGATAAGCCCGAGCTTTCATTGCAGCTGTCCGAGACCATCACAGAGTCCGAAGGTGTCTGGCGTAAAAATGATGTTTGTGAAAGCGATGTTGATGGCATTGAGCTTATTTTTAAGGGTCACGGCCCTTACCACGTTAACTACGATCTTAAGCACCGTGGCCTCAATGGCGGTAATGCCGTTAGCCGTCACCAGCTCGATGTTCCCCAGGAAAGATCTTCTATCATCCTCGATACCTCAAGAGCCGGGGAAAACACCTACATCTTCAACTCTCTGGAAGATAGCTACTATAGCAGCGATCGTAGCTTCAAGAGTCTTGAAGTCCGCCAGCGCATCAATGCCAAGCCTTCGGCCTCATTCAGCAAGCCTGGCTCCTCATTCAAATACTGTAAGGCTGAACAGGACAACGAACAAACCATTCCTATGACTCTCAAGGGCGTTGCTCCGTTCTATGTAGAGCTGGAGATCAAGCATCACAGTGGAGGTCCATCCGAGCCATACACGATAACCGCCATCAACGATAACCAATATGGCGTCAAGATTCCTCGTGAGATCCTTCAGTTGGGTAGCCAACAAGTTAGAATTCGCACTGTCCGTGACGCCAGAGGATGCCAACGTAGATATGACCTTGACGGACCTTCTGTCCAAGTTCACTTGTATGAGGCACCCGCCATTTGGCCTCTGGAGACACGTGAAGATTACTGTGTTGGTGAGCGTATCTCGTACACACTCTCTGGCACACCCCCCTTCGAGATTACATACAACTTCAACGGCAAGCGTGTCGCCAAGTCACCTACTACGAACTTCCGTCGCGTGGCTGAGAGCCCTGGACTATTCACCATCACTGGTATCTCAGACAAGGCTAGTGAGTGCCAGGCAGCCGTTAATATCACCAAGAATATCCACCCTCTTCCTAGCGTCCGTATAAGCAAGGGTCGGCAGAACCAGGTTGATATCCACGAAGGCACGGAGGTCGAGATTCTATTCGAGTTTGGTGGTACGGCGCCATTCGAGTTTACCTACACTCGTAGCACTAACGCTCGCAAGGGCCAGAAGAGTGTTGTTCTCGAGACCCGCCACGAGGTCTCTTTTGAGAACACCAAGGTCATCCGTGCTTCGCAAGAGGGTACCTACGAAGTTGTGGCTATCAAGGATCGCTACTGCTCGTACTCTACCTACCAGCTGAATGCTAAGGAGAACAAGAAGATCAAGAAGCTGTAAGTGGTTTATCTTGAAGGGGGATGTGTGTGCGTTGACTACATTATTGCATAATAGATATAGGGAAGAGTTTGTTTGACATGGCAGAAGATATCTGTTTGATCTGGGGCGAGATGTTTAAGTTAGTGTGTTTGCTAGATAGCGCTTCTGGACGAGCTGAATAGGCCTAGTCAGAGTGTATTCTTTTTTTTTTTTTCTTGTTTTCTTCCATCTTGTTTTTGACTTTACAAAAACCATTTGTTTTGGCACCGGCGTTTGGGTGGTGGGAATGGTATATCTTCAAATCGTAATGTCAACTGATCGATTTCTTTCTTTTCTTCTCATAACTAATTGAACCAATATCATCAAAACTCAAGTTTCCCTATTGTTTAGTACAAGGTAGATAGATATGCCGCTTTGCGTGGCTTGTGACAAGAGCCCAAGGTAAAAACCTAGGCAAAAGGGGCGTGTAATCTAAGAAAAAAAGCATTTAGCACACGACTGACTACCAGCACTGAATCAAGAACTCAAAAAGAGTAAAGATACATGTATCACCAATTCCAAAAAAAAATTATATACTGCATGCTTCTAACTATCTTCCCTAGAACACCTATATTAGCACCTAGTTTTAGATCATTTAAAGAACAATAGAGAATAAATAGTTCTTGATCTATCATCGTCACACAATTTTACCTTGTCTACTGACGTGTCTATTGCTACTAACTGTACAGTAACAGAAACTACATATAAAGAAATCAACGGGCCTTATCGTAGCTTATATTAGATATGGAAGTAATTGGACCCGAACTCAGTAAAACATTCAGTAATCATACATGAGTAAGTATGTATAGTCTCACAATCTCCTAGTATAACTGTTGACATAACTTTGGTAAATTAGGAATGACAGCTGATGTACATAGTAAGCTGACTTTATGGTGAATATGGTAGTTGGTTACAATGTGACAACCAAATCGTGCATCGTGAGCGCTGATAACAATAGCAGGCTGAATAGCTCAGCCTAACACTTCATGTTTTGGGTAATACTATACACTATCACATAACTTCTACATTTGAGAATTCGATAGATTATATACATATCTTCTTCGACGTTTTCGCCATCTGCGAGCTTTTTTTTCTTCTATTTTTTTGCTCATTTCGAACACACCTGACGATATCCAGACAGTAGCAACTCCCTTCATGGCGATTCGACGGTGTCCGGGGAAAGACACTTACCAGATCGGCTGGACTTGTGCCTTATCCCTAGAACTATCTCCTGCTAGGCTTATTCTTGATGAATAGTTTGGTGATCCTAAAGACTAGTTGATCACAAGCTCTAAAGTCTACACCTATGGTTACATTGGAAATCATAATGTCGTTTTGACTTGCTTACCCTTAGTCGGTCAATCTCAGGAGGCTGCAGTTATCTAGAGCATGACAAAAGAGACTTTCCTACATCTCTATGGTTTACACTTCTGGTGGGAATCGGAGGTGGAATTCCCTCCCCAAACCATGATATTCGACTTGGCGATGTTGTGGTTGGTCAACCCCCAGGTGAATTTGGTGGTGTTGTCCAATACGATGTTGGCAAGCTGCTTGATGATGGGCAGTTTCTGCGAACAGGCCAGCTAAACAGCTCCCCAAATATGTTACTGTCAGCACTGCAAAAGTTCAAAGCCTGTATTAGTACTGATGATATCGATTCGGCACTATTACATAATTCAAAAATAAAGAAGACATTACGAAAGCCCACCTCTCAAAGAGACCAATTATTTCATGGGAAGCATATCCATCGGCAAACTGCGACTCTTATCCTAAAAATAAGGAATTGTGAAGATCGCCACGAGAAGATGACCATCTTCAGATACACAATATGATCATTGAGCTATCCGGCACGGACATGGTGATATTGCTACAACTTCGGAAGAGAGAGGCACAGGTATAAACCTTCAAGCTTCCGGTAACGATACTGCTCCTATTTCGACTCGCAATAAACGACATTCTAAACTTTCCGAATATTCGATTCAAAAGAACAGAAATACGAACCTTCAGACCCTAGATCGCCACGCTGCATCTTCAGCGGGCCGAAAAAAACCAGAAACTTGTCAGCAAAAATCATCAACAGCGCAAGGCCGAAGGAGCCGAACGGATTGTTAAAATTTCTTTGTTGCTGTTTATTTTCATTTTTTCATTTTTTCATTGGTTTTTACTAGTGTCGAAAACTTGGCTTGGGGGTATGGTAGATTGGCTCAATGTATGTAGATTAATGTTCGTGATCAGGAAAACTCCTCAAATTAACCAAGGAAAATCAAGGAGCCTGCGGGCTGTCCAAAAAGACTATAAAGTTTGACCGGAGTATCGTAAATGAAGTACTTTTTAAACACTCTTGTAAATGTAGTCAATTCCCCAATGTTAGTAGTTGAGTTCCTATATCCCATGTATGACTCTTCGTCTTGATTTTGTTCAAAGATGCTCATTCCAGAGGTTATTATCGTTTTCTTGAAGCTGTGAAAGAGATAGCCTGTCTTTCAAACTCTGTATGAACTCAGAACCTGGAAAGAAGAAGATATTTCCTCTAAATTTGTATCGAATCATCTCATCACATGGCAGAAAAAAAGCGGTGTCTCTGATAGGCCTAGTCATTTAGTTCCGATAGTAGAAGCTTAAAAGTAGAAATTATGTAGTATCTCCCATAGAAAACTAAAAGAGACAAGGATGTTTTTATCGATAAGCATAGAAAGTTTTATCGAGAACAGAAGTTGAACAAAAATTCTAAGGTGCGAACTCCACTCAATAAACCGCAAAGCACAGTAACGCAAGGTCCTTAACGCCCAATTTGCGGTTTACGAACGGCTCAAAAACACCTATTGCGACCAATTCACTAGACTATCACCGCCCATCGGTTGCTTGACTAATTAAAATACCGGCCTTCATCTAGGCCCTAGAGAATGAAGACGACACATTCCGGCGGCTTCAATGCTGATCTGAAGGCGGCAGCCCGTCTCACGACGGCGAGCACGTTTGTACTCGAAACAGAGGAGCTTCTGAAGAACGCAAAGTTTGACTATGCTAAGGCATTTCCTGGCGCTGATGCGCTTCTGTTCAAGACGAAAGGCGCCATCGAGAGCAGCGAGAGCAGCGAGCTCGAGAAGGTAAAACTTTTACGTTCCATCTTCAATCTTTGATGCCGATTGCTGTTGCTACAGAATACTAACAGCACTTCAACCTATTAACAGATCGGTCCTGCTACAAAGCGCTTCGAAAAGAGACACAAAATCATGATTCCGTATCCCGACCCGAGACCCGCCGAAGATTCGCCCTATCTTGTCTCCTTCAAGAAACCAGCCAAAATCAATGTTGTTGGTAGCTATGTCATGCGCTCTATGGTACGTGGCCAGTCAGCGCCGGCCATTGATATGGTGGTGGAGATCCCCAAGGAGATGTTCCAGGATAAGGACTACATGAACATGCGCTACTTCTACCGCCGGGCCTTCTTCGTCGCCCATCTCGCACAGGCTGTACAGACAGAGCTTAGTGAGGATGTCGTAGTGGAGTACGAGTACCTACACCAAAACGAACTGCTACCGATTGTTGTGCTACGAGTCATCAAGAAGACGACGACTGAGGAGGGTAGCGATGCAGAGAACGAGTCAGACGAAATCTCCGATGAGGAGGACGTAAGCAAGAGCGGTGCTGATGAAGGCAGCAAGCAGACAGAGTTTAAAGACTATGTCGTGCGCATAATACCCTGTGCTCCAGCTGGTCTATTCCCGAAGAACAAGTTAGTGCCGTCACACTGCAGTAATAAGGCTGGCGTGCCAGAAGAAAAGAAGGAATCTGTGCTGCCAGCCACGCCAATCTACAACAACACAATCAAGGCCGAAGAAACCTTCATCAGCTATCTGCGCGTTCTCACTCAGGCTAAGAAAGACTGCCCAGCCTTTGCGGATGCCTGTCTACTTGGTCGCATCTGGCTTAAGCAGCGTGGCTTCGGCAGCGCCATCTCCGACGGTGGATTTGGTAACTTTGAGTGGTCACTGATGCTTGCGCTATTGCTCAAGGCGGGCGGCGGCCCCGGCAAGAAAACTAAGAAGGGAGGTTTATCTTCATCACTAAGTAGCACGGAGCTGTTCAAGGCGGCCATGCAGTTTCTCTCGGTGGCCGACTTTGCTAACAATGCCTTTGTCTTTGGCGGCGCTAGCAAGGCAGGCTCGGCCGATGAGGCAACGGAGAATGGCCCGGTTCTATACGACCCAGAGCGTAGTTTGAACATTGCCTACAAGATGAGTCCGTGGTCTGCTGCCCAGCTGCGCATCTATGCTAAGGCTACCTACGAAGTTCTGGGTAACCCAGGACTTGCACAGTTCGAACTGACCTACATCGTCAAGGCCAACATATCAGCACAAATATTTGATGCCGTTTTCCACGTTACTATTGCCGCATCCGTACCATTGACGACCAAGCTCAAGGTCGCCACTGATAGAAAAGGTTTGGCTTGGGGTAGTGCCTCCGAGGTCTACCGTGTCCTAGCCAAGGCTTACGGCAACCGTGTGCAGTTAGTCCATGTAGTCTGGGTGCCACGCAAGTCCTGGGGCATCACTAGCCGTTCCGCCAAGTCAAGCTCACAGACCTTACGTGTAGGCATTACATTTGATCCCGCGCACATCTCGCGCATCATGGATCTCGGTCCTGAAGCCGAAGAGGAGGAGGAGGCTGCCAAGTTCCGTATGTTCTGGGGTCCACGTGCCGAGCTACGCCGGTTCAAAGACGGAAGTATCATGGAGTGCATTCCATGGGAGAAGCGCACACCGACTGAGATTGTCGAGGAAATTGCTACGTACATTCTCAACAGACACTTCAAGCTAGAAGCCAACTCTATCAAGCTACTCGATAGTGGTATGAACAGCATTCTAGGCCTCGCACCAATTGACAAGGAGTCTTTCGACATGGCCAAGCGGGCATTCGTCCAGTTTGAGCAGGACATACGATCTCTAGACGGAATGCCTCTTCACGTACGCAGAATGAGTCCGATTGCTCCTGGCCTCCGCTATGCTGCTGGGCGTATCCCAGAACTACGCGGTTTCTTCACAGGCCCTATCCAACCAATGGGCGTGCTGCTGTACTTTGAGGCTTCGGGCAAGTGGCCTGAAAACCTGGTAGCCATCCAAGAAGCCAAGATCGAATTCCTACTAGACATTCAGAAACGCCTAACGTCTTCGAGGGACAACATCATGGCGTATCTCGGTCGTGAAAATGTTGGTCAGGGAATCTCTAATTTGGCGTATCTCGATGTTGTTTACACTACCGGTGCGGCCTTCCGTCTCCGCATTTATTCAGAGATGGAAGAGACGATGCTGAGTCAACAAGTCAAGAACAAGACTCTCGATGTGCATGTCCGCACTGCTGCCGAGATCGCCCTATCTGAGATCAAGTTCCTCTACGAGACGCTGCCATTACACACTCAGACAATTGCCACGACCTGTACGCGCCTGCCCGCCCTCTCGGGCTCCATCCGCATGGTGAAACACTGGTTTGCCTGCCAAAAGCTAGTCGGCGCCTTCTCAGAAGAACTTCTCGAACTTTTCACGCTACGTGCCTTCCTCGAGTCTGCACCGTGGGGTATGCCTTCATCAGCCTCTACGGGCTTCCTGCGCACACTATCTTTCCTCTCACGCTGGGACTGGCGCGATGAGCCTCTAGTCGTCGACACCGAGGGCGACGGCGGTGCCATGAGTCTGGCTGAGCGCACGGCACTGCGTGAAAAGCTGGCAGCCTGGCGTGCACGTGACCCATCGATGAAGAGTCTCGTGCTATTTGTGGCTACCCCTCATGATGCCTCGGGCCACGCTTACACGCACAACGGACCCTCGCGCATTGCTGCGGCGCGCATGACTCGGCTGGCCAAGGACGCCTGCAAGCTAGCGCGCACTAAGGAATCGGCATCGGCGGAACTTGCGCCGGAGCAGGTCCAGGCCATCTTCACGGCGCCACTACAAGACTTCGACGTCCTCCTGCACTTGTCTCGGCACACAATCAACACGATTCTCAAGACTATCGGTGGTCCTGGTGCCGTTGGTCCCAGTGTCCTCCCTAGCGCAGCGGCGGCACAGTTCAAGAACCTCGGCATATCAGCGCCCGGCTCGGCAATTCCACTGCCGCTTCCGCGTCATCCCATCGAAGCGTTGCTGGGTCAGTTGCAGTCAGTGTACAGTGACTCCATGGCCTTCTTCTATGGTGGCGATAACGATGCGGTTATTGGCGCCATCTGGACAGCTAAGGCCAAGGATCGCACGCAGACGTTCAGAGTCGGCCTACCATACAACTTTGTAGTGGCTGATGGAGAGGAAAGCCACACGGTCGAGCTTAATAAGCGTGCTATCTTGTTGGAGATTGCGCGTATAGGTGGCGAGATGATCCGTAAGATCGATGTTATCGAGGCATAAAGCATCGTGGCTTAAAATACTAGTTGGAAAAAAGGTATGGGTTCTCGGATTGTTAGTTTTTTTTTTGCTCGTCATATTCTGCATATAGAACAGCGGTCTCTTTGTACATATTCTCTACCTGTTGTCTTATTAGTTTTCAACAAAAAACACTGTTGCTTCAATATCACAAACCAATGTTGTCTATTTATCTAGTACCGCGAAACCCTATCTATCGATTACATTAACCCTAGTATACTGCCTGTAAATATAAGTCGACATGTCCAACAGTCCCCTGCGAACTTTCTTACTTTGTCACAATCATCATCATTACTTTACTTGTCATGTCCTTCAATCAACACTGCTTATCTGACCTTCGGAATCCATTGCCACGGGAGATCCAAGGAGTATGTATTCCCTCATTTCTCGGTGCCTGCAAAGAGATTGAAGACAAACCAAAGATACCACATTCGAGAACATGGACGAAGGACTGGATCAACACATCGCATGTTTTCAGGCGGATTGAAAGACATAAGGGACCTCGTACATTGATGGCAATGTCGATGGAAAAGCTATGCCGAAATATGGCACGGGTAGAGTCATTTGATTCTATGAGTATGGTAAATGCAAAGAACTTCGAGAAGATATACAAAGAGATGCGAAGAAGGTAAACAACAGACTGATATCATTAACATCCTCGAATGCAACTGACCAACACGCTTTTCAGTTATGGCCTCTCATTTCATGAATGGAAAATATTCATCGATTTCTTCAAAGAGAACCCAACACTCGACATGCCAGGGTCGCTATGGCTTTTTCAGATTCATGGCTGCTACAATACAGGGCCCTTCATCGATATTATCAAACCACTATCATCCCCTAGCATTGATTTCATCTCTCACGTTATCATTACTGGCAATTCCATGGTCACGGAACAAGACTTTTTCAAGTTGGCAGAGATGCCAAACCTAGGCGTGCTTGAAATCATACGGCCATGCGACAAAGACCTCAAGATATTGACGGATCATGGCCCGGGGTTTCTCCGGGTCACGGATGGGCTCTTGTACGCAGTAGCCCATATGCCGGATCCGTTCCCGGCGCTGCGCGTACTGAGACTGCACAGGGTCCAAGACATCACAAGTAGATGCCTTGCATCATTGGCTCGTCTTCCATCACTTGTGTTTGTGGATATCTTTGTGGATTTGTCCGAATTTGACGGTGATACACCAAACCCCTCGTAC
This sequence comes from Davidsoniella virescens, assembly GCA_001513805.1. NCBI lineage: Eukaryota > Fungi > Ascomycota > Sordariomycetes > Microascales > Ceratocystidaceae > Davidsoniella > Davidsoniella virescens. Next base: position 75,464 of record LJZU01000112.1, read on the forward strand.
GGATGGACCCAAAGAACTGTCTTTGAGGGATGGTTCATCAAAGACCTCCGTCCGTCTATTCTGCCTTTTGATATCAAGCGAGGCCTGTCCATAGGCACCTGGGCAGTCTGTAGAGGAATTCACAATAGCCGGGTATTGTGGAAACAGGACAAGGTATACAAACATGCTGTAAAGGACGCTTCTACACGTGCCTCAGAAGGGGAAGTCTGTGATGACGAGCTTGCTAATGAGGTCTGGAAGCTGTGGGAACTCGAGACGGAATCACGACATATGGCCGGCACAATCGCGAGTTGGGGAGCCTTCCTATACGCACATTGCACCGAGACGACTACCGCTGATCGAGACTTGGAACGCCTTGATCCAAACTTCAAAGCTAGTCATGTATATTCGGGTGTCTTCAAGGGCGAAAACGCCAGGCTTCTACTACCATCAAAGCCCTTCGTCACCATGGTGCTCGGTCATGTCAACTTGGACGACGATGAACGAGGTTGTGATGGCAGAGCAATTCCGCGTTTTAAACCTGATAACATGAGAGTACGCCATTATATGCGCTCTTATGAAACGGCACAGCAAAACTCTGCCAAACTTGCTCGTGAGTATGATCAGGAGACTAGAACCACCCAGAAAAACAAGAATAAACAACCATCCAAGGCCGCGATGCGAAAAAGCAAAAGAGCCCGTATAGACGATGTTTTTGGCTCGATGGCCGGATAACTAAGCATGTACACATAGCTATTCTGACCGAAAAGGGGTATTCTTATTACTGGTGACATTTTATTGAAACTGGTTTACGGTGATGGGGATGTACCGCAGGTTATATTTATCTAGGCATCAAGGCCGGCAGATTCCTTGAAGGAAAAAGACAGCTAGACTAGAGGGTAAGACTGTGGCAAGACTTCTTCTTTCCCCCAATTTCCCCTCTAGTGCTCCACTGAGATAGTGCGCCAGAGTGAATATGGGGGAGTGGTTTTATGATTAGGTGAAGAGGAAAAGAAGAGAAAGAGAAAGGAAAGTTTGAAAACGTTGGGTGCCGTCAAGGCCTATTTATTGTAAAACTCTTTTTTTTTTTTTACAGTGGGCCATCTAATCTATCGTCGTGGTGGTTTAGCCTTGATTTAACCACAAGTGGAGCGCTTGTTGCTATCCACATCTACCCTATATATCATACCAAATGCAAGCCATATTTGATTGACCAACAGAATGAGGGGCATTTCTCAAGCATTAGTTGAAAGTGGAGACAGTGGAGATGGAAAAAAGAGCATGGGAGACAACATCTGAAATAAATGGATGAAAGAACGACGTCGATCCATGTGAGAACGCCTATGATTTATATCATTGATAATGAATCAAAGATGGTAGAGTGGATTGTGCGGAATATCCAAAATCTCTCTCAGGCCACAGTATAAAATATCGTCTCTATGGAAACCTTTAGAAACTATCGATGATTTAAGCATGTGATATCTGCTGTAGTGATTATCTTGATTGCCATTCTGTGTTGTCCAATCACGGCATACGGAATATTCATGACCTTTGTGATGCATCCAATTCAAGTTAGTAGCAATGTTTTTTTTTACTTCTTCATCATTTCTGTGTTGATAACGAAAGTCAAGCAATGAATGAGGCGCCAGAGATCACGGTAGTACATTATATCCTTAACCAGTAAATGCCTATCTAGGACTCGACTCATCGTGATTCCTAGTAGGCTAAACAACTTGCAAATGTACGACTGGGGTTAAATAATTACGACTCTGCAGTGTTTGGGTCGGTTTTGTACGCTTTTGGGTACTGCATCAAGTCGGGCTTAATTTGACCCGCCAAGTTGAACTTGGACTTGGGATTCAAAACATCAAGCACCAAGTACCAACTTGGCTCATTATGAGTAGGGCAAGTAATGCTGACATTGTATGTAGGCTTTTTTTTTGGAAGCTTGAGAATCGAATCGAGCCATCATGATGAGATAAACTAGACTCCAGAGCTTTAGCTTTATCAAGTCGTCGTAGCAATAAAGGCTATAGTCATTGTGGCCAAAATAGTTGTATCGACGATTAGATTTCTGCTGCTCAAGATTTGGCAACTTCCAGAACATCTGCCGATATAAAAAGGAAGGGCTTTTATTTTCTCCCCCACCTTCTGCCGTTTAGTTTTTTTCCCTTCCCTCAAATCTTTCCACCAATTTATCACCAAACCTTGTACTTGTTTCTTCGTTTAACAAAATTGATTGCGAAGGCGTTTACTTTGCTACGTTGTCTTTAATCGCAAAATCTCCAACAAACGGCTCGCTTATCTCTATCTTTAATCCGAATACTCGGCTCGAATTGTCTCTTGATATCACCGGAAACTACAGAGACAACTCGCAACTCGAACCGCCCTGATAATCTCGATATCCACTACTTTTGGAGTCATTCGCGACATATCCTTGACATTTTCTCAATCTGCCATCGATATCTGTCCAGAGCTTTGTCTACACGCAAATCTCGGCTGTTATCGACATCGACTCTTTGAATTCTATACACGTATAACTTCAAACGATCCATAATCTACTCAAAATGGCCCGTGGTGGTGCTCCCACTGCTACCTCGTCCCGTGGACGCGGCAAGTTCAGAACTTTCACTCGTGGTGGTATGTGAAGCTTCTCTTCGCATTCGGCGTCATCAGCCATAACAACGCTATACTGGCCTCGAGCCTTTAAAACGTATGTATGGAATGATCAAACTGACCACACTCTCTTCTACAGGTGGCAAGAATTTCTCACGCAACCTCGGCCCTAACGAAGCCTCCATGTGGGCTGACCCCGTTGACCGTTCTGATGAGGACTCCGAAGAAGATGAAGAGGATTCCGAAGAGGATTCCGAAGAAGATGAGGAGGAGGATGAAGCTGCTGCCGAGGCTTCTCGTGAAGCCCGCAAGGCCGACAAGAAGGCCCGCAAGGAAGCCGCCGCTTCCAAGAAGGGCACCCGTGTTGTCCAGGTGGGCGATTTGCCTCCCTCCGATAGCGAAGAGTCTGACGAGGATCTCCCCGCCAACTCCAACCGTAGTGATGGCAGCAGCAGCCGCAGCAAGCCAACTCCCGCCAAGGCTGTTCCCGCCAAGGCCGTTCCCGCTAAGACCGTTCAAGCTGTTACCGCGAATATGGGCGATATGAGCCTCAACCGCCGTGAGCGTGAAGCTGCCGCCGCCGCTGAAGCTAAGCTTAGATACCAAAAGCTTCACGCCGCTGGTAAGACCGAAGAGGCTCAGAACGACCTGGCCCGTCTCAAGGCTATCCGCGAGAAGAGAGCTGCTGATGCTGCTCTGCGCTTGGTAGGTTCATGTCCATTTCTTAATAACCCAATACGAATACCATTTAACGCGTTCCATCTAGGCTGAAAAGGAGGAACGTGAAGAGCAGGAAGCTGCCAAGAAGTCCGAGATCGAAGCCCGCGAGGCTAAGCGTCGGGAGGCGGCTCTCGGTCCTGCCAAAAAGAACAAGAAATCCAAATAAATGATAAACCTTCGCCGATCCTCTTTGTTGACTTTAACAAAAAGATGAATTTGCATGGTTGTATCACCTCAAACGCAACATCGTGCCATTTTCATGTGGGAAAAAGGGAATGGAGTTTTGGTTTTCTCATAAAATACCTTGTCGACCATGTATATCGACTATGTATGTTCTTAGGTTGTGTTTGGTTGTTTTTGTTAGTTTCATGGGCGTCTTGGAATTTGATAATTGCTTGGAAGATGGAACCATTCTTATGGGAAATCTATCCAAGTCGAGAGAAAATGTAATAAAAACGGTTCAAACAACATTGAAAAATTGTCATAGATGTCGTGATATTCCCGCACTGGAAGAAAATATGATATATGCATGCTATAATAGAAATCTCTAATCTGATTGAACTTCATTCGTCTATATACTACTATCCCATACAAAACAACGTCATGTGATGCCTTAGGCCGTTGATGTTGAATCTCTCCATAGCTTGTCGAAATCAACGCCTTGTTCTTGAAACATTTCCCGAATCTTCTTGGCAGCACTTTCTTGTTTCTCAGCTGTGAAGCCACCAGGGACAGTTGTCTCGTACTGAACAGTCTCAACCCAGCGATAGAACAATTTCTCCTTTCCTAAGGCAACAAGAGCTTCCTTAAAGGCCAAGACCTGGCGTCTGCGTAGGATGGCTGTTTCTTCCTGTTCCTTCTCAAGGACAGCAACGAGCCAGCCAAACTCTTTGTGGTGCATGAGAACCACACGGTCGAAGGCGATGATTGTTAGGTCCTTCTGGTCTACCAAGGTTGAGGCAACCATCATGAGATCCCAATCAAGATTCCACTGGCCGTTGATCATCAAGTATGCCGTCTTACGGTTCAACCAGCTGGGTGCAATGGCAGCCCGCACGACGATCATAAAGTTGTTGAGGATATCTGGCTTTTCAAAGATAGGGCCCAGCGACTCGTCCCATTCTCTACTACGACGCACGCAAATTTCCTGGCGGCGGAAACCAATGAGGAACCGCCAACTAACGGGGTTTCCGTGCTTCGTGCCCAGGCAGAACTCAAGTGGCCACGGCCACACGAAGATGAAGAGGAATAGGTCGATGCTGAAGGTCAGGGCACGTTTTGCGCCCTCCCAGATAACGGCATCCCAAGCCGCAAATCTCGGGTTGAATAGATCAGCGGGAGCCGAGCCGAGGGCGGCGCTTAATAAGCTCCAATAGAAAGGTAGGATAGTCTGCATGCGTAAAATAAAGGCTAGCACAACGAGAATGTTCAGAGCTACGGGAAAGATGAATATCTTCTTTTTGTGGTCGATGGGATGCTCGTCAATGTGCGTGATGTAGACGTGCTTTGGATCAAGTATCTCCAAAAAGGGCTCTAGTTCAGCTGGTGCCTTCTGAAATGGTTTCGGCGGAGTAGCAGAGCGACTTGCCGGGACTGACGTCGTCTTAAACATGCGCTTCTTGGGCGCCATTATGAGCCGACTTATGAGAAGTGGGACGAAACAAAAATAAGAAGACGGACGGTAGTCGGGCTTTTGAAGTAACGAGAAATGAGCACGGAATCAGATTAAAGGTGTGCCTTGCTAAATGAAATGAAAGGAGAGGACAAACAAGTTGTCAGTTGCGTTTATGGAGAGAATGTTTGAAGGGGTGAAAAAAGTTGAGCCACGATCTCAGAGTCAAAATAAAACTGCCTTACAAATACTATGGGCAAACAGTAGGCCAAGCTTTGCGCTCCTGCCACAATTGACAGGTGTTAGCTATGTAGATACTTGGCTAAAAGTCACACTCTTTTGTGGCACCTCATGAGGATCCATCCTGGCCTGATTAAGCAACTAACACAACAAGGCAATGCTAGCCTTGATTTTCTGAAGGCTTGATTTCACAAACAAACACATGTCAGGCTTTCTTCTTCTTCTTTTGGCTTCCATGATATATTTGTATTACATTATCACATGTATTGGGGTTGGTAACCATGATTCTGTCATTGATTTCTAGAGAGAGAGAGAGAGAGAGAGGACAGAAGAAAGAGGCAAATCTTGGTGCTATTCGGCAGCAATAAGAGGGAGCAGACCCAAAGCCTAGGCAAAAAAAAAAAAAAAAAAAAAAAA